>QKYT01000144.1:14703-109465 GCA_003550305.1 Glomus cerebriforme | reverse complement strand
AAATAAATAAATAAATACTGTAAATAAAATAAACCAAAAACAACTAAAAATAACTACTAACTAATTTCATGTTTAATTTGAGTCCAAAATAAAAAAAAATTATACCATGTGCTGAATGGGAAATGTATTATTGGAGCGCTAAAAAAAATTTTATTCGTAAAAACAGGATTAATGCATTGCATTTTATTTATTTATTTATGATCTTTTTACAGAATACGGATTTATATAAAAATCATGCAAATATTTATCGAATAGATAAAAATGATCTTATCAAAGATCAGATAAATCTCACGCAATATTTTAATGGTTATTTTTAGTGACCCGGGGACCCGGGTACCATAACTAGTTCTGTATTATTTTCTCACTTCTCAGGGGAAATAATAAGAAAAAAAAAAGCCATCATGAGAGAAAAAACAGAAAAACCGAAAGAAACTATTACTCATTTCAAGTCATCAAAAAAAGTTTTTTTTTACGAAAAAAAAAAAAAAAAAAAAAAAATTTTTTAAAAAAAAAAAAAAAAAAAATAAAAAAAAAAAAAAAAAAAAAAAAAAAATTAAAAAAAAAAAAAAGATGCTGTATAATATAAAATTCGATGGAAATTATTGGAATTTGAAATTTTTTTTTTACATAATTTGAAAAGCCAAAATTTCCAAATAAAAAAGAAAAAGGTTTTGTAAAACAAAAATAATTTTTTTCTCATTGAAAAAGATTAACCCGATGCATATTCGATAAACATTACAAAATTAAATGATTCTAGTGATCTTTTTGATAAAATTATATTGTTCAAAAGACTTTTTAACCATAAAAGAGAAACATTACTTTTAAGGAAACTTTATACGCGGGATTGCATGTTCGTTTATTTATTAATGCAATTTATTTATGCGAGGTGATGTGGCACCTGGGGCTGAATTCTCACGCTTTGAAAATACAATACAAAGTTAGAACAAAGTAAAAAAAAGATTGGTCATTCTGCATGAACATTTACAGTATTTCAAAAAAATGGGGTATTTTTTTTTTTTTGAATTTCTATTAAATAAATGGTGTCTAGTATTTTCTAGTATGGTAACATGTCCAAAAATGGGAAACCCCACAAACAAACGGGTAATCTCCTGATCTTTATTGAAACAGGTTTTAAATTTCAGGTAATGTGATGAAAATTTGGGTGATATTATGATTTTAACGCCCAATTTAGCCATTTCTATGAATGGTCAATAATTTGTAATAATAAAAAAATTTTTTAAGGACGCAAATGAAAATCTTTCTTGTCCCCTTTTTTGGAAATATTTACTGTTACCCTTTTACCCCGCAAAAAAAAAAAAAAAAAAAAAAAAAAAAAAAAAAAGAATCAGCTCATTAAGCTCATTATAATGTCATTCTAACATATTTTTTGTTATGAATGTCGTACAAAAAATTTTTTATATTTACTGTTATGTGAATGTCGTATGTTCTTATGACCCGAAAAGAATATTGAGAATATATAATGATCCTATGACACTATGTAATGACTGTAACATGTCAAAATTAAAAAGCGAAAATAATCATTTTATGTTTGTTTATATGGAAAAGAAAGAAATTAGGTTTTTTTTTCGTTCGGCCTTTTTTTTTATTTTATATTATTTATCAGATTTTATTTTATCTCGGATCAATATAAACTAGTCAATATTAATCGGTTGAAAGCGGCTATTATTACATGGAATTACAGTACATTGTATACATTGTATGTGTTTACATTATATTCAAATCTATTATCTATTTGATTAGATGTTCATGCATGGAATTTAGAATTAAAAAAGAATGGTTTTATACGATGATTTAATTATGAAATTTTTAGTTTTTTTTTAATTTTTTTTTTATTTTTCAGTTAATTCTTCCATCATCCTTAGCAAACTTTTACTTTTTACTACCGCGAACTTTCATGACAAATTTAGTTACACTTATTATTATAATCTTTTTAAAAATTACGGAAAAATGGAATGCTGCGGCAATTTCCATATTAATTTATAAAATAATTCATATAAAAAAAATTTTAAATGTGGTCATGTGAAAAGTGATATCACGGCCGAAAACAATTGTAAATGTAAATTATGTATATCAATTATGGTATGATTTAAAGTACTTTTTAAATATATAAAAAAAAAACATTTATAAACGTGCGTTTTTTTAAGATAGTTTTTTTCAAAAAAAAAAAAAAAACCGAGAATATTCTTTTTTTTTTAGAAAAGAAAAAATTTATTAGACAATTTATTAAAGAAATCATAATTTTTTACTATTATTTATTATTAAAAAGATGGTCCATTTTACATCATCTCCTTTATTTCAAATACGTTTGGAGAATGATTCTTTGATAATGAGTGGATCAAAAACGGAATCAGTTGGTTGCGTTCTTCGTGGTCAACTTGTTCTAGTTGTTACTGAACCAACGAAATTCAAAGAAATTAATTTAACTTTTCAAGGAAGGTCCAAAGTTGGATGGGTTGATGGTAATTATTAATTTAATATTTAATATTTCTTTTTTATTTTTATTTTATTTATCTTTTTTTTTTTTCGTTTTTTTTTTTTTTTTTTTTTTTTGTTGTATTTTTTTTCATCGTATTTCATTCATTCTGATTATAGTAATGGATCCCAACTGACCAAATTTTCGATATCCACATTAATTTTTTCAAGGTGTAGGAAAAGCACAATATCATCATAGCGAAGAAAGAATTTTATTTCAACATGATTGGACTTTCTTACCAGCAAAAAAACAATGTCATGTTCTAAACCCTGATAATTATCATTGGGATTTTGAATTGATATTACCAGGAACTTTACCAGAGACGATTGAAGGTTGTTATCATGGAAATGTAAAATATACTTTAAAAGCTACAGCGGAAAGGAGTACTTTTGCTCCTAATTTACATGCTCAAAGAAAAGTTACTTTATTAAGAAGTATGTTACCAAGTTCAATAGAATTCTTACAAACTTCAACTATCGCAAATACTTGGACTAATAAGATTGAATATGACTTTTCTATCGGTGCTAAAGTTTTCAGTCTTGGAGATAAATTTCAAGTTTCAGTAAACTTAAGATCAATTGAAGATGATCTTAAAGTTCAAGAAATTTTATGCGTATTAAAAGAATATGTTACTTATACTATTGGTCCTCATCAAAAAACTGATTCAAAAGCAATTACTGGTGTTTGTGAAAATGATCTTTCAAGGAATGTAAATTCTTGGTGTCGTATTTTGGAATTACAAGTACCTAATGATCCAACGCATTGTGTTTATGATTCTCAAAATGATACTATTTGTGTTATACATAGATTAAAATTTTATGTTACTTTATTTAATCAAAAAACAAATCATACTTCTGAATTAAGAGCTAGTTTACCAATAATAATTACTCTTAGTAATGATAGTTTGAATTTACCTGCTTATCATGAAAATGAATCTGATTTATTATCGGATGATGATATGTTTGATGATGAATATTTAAGATCTTTATCAAGCTCTTCTTCTGCTTCTTCTACTTTTTCTTCTCCTTTTTCTTCTCCTTGTTCTTCTTTTGATGAATCTTGTGAGATTAAAAATATGTGTAGATTACCTTCTTATCGTAGTATTTCTTCCCTTATACCTGTTCCTCTTTCTGATTCTTTATTACCTCCAACTTATGATGCCTCTATAAGTGGTCATTAATCTTTCATTTTCATATTTTTTTATTCATTATACACAAAAAAAAAAAAAAAAAAAAATTTTAAAACACTTTAGACCACTTTTATAGACGCAAATAATATAAATACAATTACCATTCTCATTTATTTTTGTAAAAATTCAAGTATTCATATAATTAACATAGATTCTGCATTTAAATAATTTTTTTTAATATTTAATATTTTATTTCATTCTTTATATATATATATGTTTTTTTTAATTATTTACTTTGTATTCTTAATTTAAAAATTTCACGTTCATTTAACAAAAATTATATTTTTAATATTTACGACAAGAATAAATTGACAAAATCAATTTTTTTTTTTAAAAAAAAAAAAAAAAGTTTATGAATATCATGAACGAAATAATAATCAAAAAAGTCTTTCCTTTTATAAGTGAGTTATATTATATTTACTCCCTCTTTTTGCCGATTCTTTATTACCAAAATAACTTATTCTTTTACTAGTGGTCAATATACATTCATTTTCATAAATTTGTTTTTATTTTATTTTTATTTTAGTTTTTTTTTAAGAAAAAAAAAAACGAAAATTCATTCATTTTTTTTAAAAAAAAACAATTTTTTTTTAAACCACTTTTATAGAAACGATATAAGTAATATAGATTCTGCACTTTAAAAAAAAAAACAAAAAAAAAAATTAAAAATTTTTAAATATTTTTATTCATTCTTTTTTTTTAATTATATATATACATCTCTTTTTTTATTTATTTAGAACCTTTTACATTCTTTTTTATTACTGATGATTTTTTTTTTTAAAAAAACAAAAAAAAACCGAATAAAACAATCATTTTTTTGACAAACAATATCATTGTGAATTTTAAAAAAATGATCAGAGGGAGTTGATTGGGTAATATTTGCCAAGCAAAAGTGATAGAACTTCAAAAAGCGCCAAATTTTAAATTTTTCTTTCATTCCCAGACTCGTATCGTAACAACCATCTGATAATTTTTTTTTTTTTTTAGTGTCGGATGAGAGAATATGAATATTTGAATAAATCATTGTACATACATATATCATGCGTCAATTTAGAATAGCATCTGTTATGCAATAAATCAAGCTAAAATATTTTTCAGTACAAATACATTCATTATTAATGATCTGGTAGTCCAACTATTAATTACCTAAAGAAATTTAAAAATTATTCCAATATTCTTTCAATAAATAGATGTTTTAATAATACTATCTCTGTAAGCAAAAGTTGAAGAATTTAATATGGGAAGATCAACCAAGTTGTGATCGCCACTTAATTCCGGCCGAAAATTATAATTTTGGCCAGAGTTAAAAAAAAAAAAAACTGTTACAGAATACAAAAAAATACACTTTACTTGTAAAATTAAAAATTTGCATTTTTTTTTCAAAAATTATTTGAGAAACTTGTTTTATTCATTTATATTATAATTAGATCAATATTTTAATCAAAAATTTTGAAATTTAAAAAAAAAAATTTTTGTATGATAATGATTACCATTAGTAAATAAAAGTTTTTAAATGAAAAAAAAAATAAAAGGATTAAAATATTTTATATTAATAAATTTTCAATAAAAAGAATTATAAAAGAATTATTTTATTTATTAAATCTTATGAATTTAAAACAAATAAAATTGGAAAAATAATATAATTAATAATTTAATATTACAGATTCTATAAGTAGATATTGTATTATTAAAAGTTAATCTAAATATAAATTTTAAAAAAATATATAATTGAAAATGAATATTACTAAATCTTACTAGCAGTAATTATCACTAGCAGTAATTGTTACTGCTTAATTCTAGCCAAATATGATAATTTTAACTAGAGTTAAGATACTTAAAAAAAAATTTATAATTTAAAAATTTAAATTATAGGTATATTAAATAAATATACTTTGATATTAATTATATCAAATTTTGAAAATATTTAATTAAAAATTTTTATTTAAGAGTAGAGTAGGACCTGTTATTAAAGTTATCACCAAAAAATCAAAAAAATATATAAGTATAAATCATAATATAATTGGTTATTCAGCTATTTACTTACATGTTTCTATTTCAAATATAATAATAGAGCTATAAAAGGAAAGATTTTTATAAAAAATTCATTATTATTATGAATTAATATGTGATTTTTATTAAGAATTTTGGTGATAATCTTTTTAAAAATTTATTATAACCTCAAATCATGATTGGCAGTAACTTCCTGTTAGAAGTTTTTCTGATTCTGGTAAAGTCTACTATATAGAATCATAATAGCTAATTGAAAATTAATCAATATACATATCACATGTCTAATTTCAAGTTAATTTTTAGATGTAAAATAGACAATATTAGATTTATAAAGTTGTAATTTTATTTAATTCAGAGAATAAAATATTAATTTTATTTAGAAAATCATTTTATTATTTAAAACAATATTTTTATTTAATATGTTTTGCTTCTTCTTCAGTATTATCATCCAGCATAACAATCACAGATTTGAATAAAAAGCTTTCAGTAGAAGGTGACATTTTTTGAAGTTAAAAATTTAAAATTAAGAAACTTTTAATATAAAGATCATCTATAACAAACAATGTATTATTTTTATTTTTCAATTTACGTTTAAATGGTTTATTATAAATTGCAGTAGCAATGTTTTTATATACTTTATATCTGGATGTTCATTTGAAAAGATAGTATTTTTTTATACTTTTTACATTTAATTACCACTTTAACTGATAATCTATCAGCTAATATTTTACATTTTTTTTGTGAGATATCATTATTTCCACATAAGCAAGGTTATGTTAAAACTAAGAAAAGAAATGAATCAATATTGGCTATATTATATATACTTACTACTAAGATTTTTTTATCTTTCAATTGCTTAATTTTTTCATCGAGTTTTTTGCCTTTCATTTTCATTTTATTTATGAGATAGAGATAATGATTTTTTTATTTTTTTTCAAGATTACTTTATATTTATTTCAGGCATTTATTTGCCTGATAAAATTTGGTTTGAATAATATAAAATTTGAATATTAAAGTTTGACTTTGTTGAAGTATAAGCTTATATCCTGAAGAGGAAAAAATTAGGTTACTCTTGACTTTTTGTTAGAAAAAATAGATGATTCTTCCTTTTTACATTCTTTATCTAACTCAAAAGCATATTTATTTAATAACTCTGTAAATTTATTTATTTTATCACTGTTTTTAAAAAAGTGTAATTGGCAATCACAAGCCTTACATGACTAAAAAAGACAATATTTTTTTTTCTTTAAAACTACTTTGTATACTTACTATTTAATACTGTAATTTTTTTTCTTTTCAAAATCTATATATTGTGAATTTACCTGCATAAACGTTTTAAATTTATTACTCACACACTTAACATAAATCTTCAGTATTTTTACAATGATTTTCTGCAATCTTCTGCGATCTTTTGCAATCTTTCACATATTAAAGGTTTGAAAAGACTTTTCAAATATTTATTATAATAAAATATTATATTTATTTATATTTAGCAATACATTAGAATGCTAAAAATTTTTGGAAAATCAATATAGTACTTGTTTTAGTCATTAATTTTAAAATATTTAGCTTTAACATATATAAACTAATTAAAAATGTAAAATATTGTATTAATAAATTAATTAGAATTTTTATTTATGGTGTATTATTTGTAATTTAAAATTATTTAATTATTTAATAAAAAATATTGGATAGGATTGAATTAAAAAGAACAATTTTTTTAATTTTTTTCGTTAAAATCACATGATTCAAATAATTAGCCTATACTAATATTACATGAAGATCAATACTTTTTTGGATTATTTTTGTTGATCAGCTGATTGCACCTTTTTGAAAATAGCAATAATACTAACTTTATAAGTTTTTTTTGATGATAAAAAGATTTTGCCATATAATAAGTGAGAAACAGTTTTATAAAAATCTATGACATTTTCATAAATGTTTAATCCAAGAATATTAGAAATTGATATTTTGCTATTAATATCATTTTGTTTCTCAATATATACTACCTTATCATAAATTACCAGATTTTATAAAAAATACTTATTAATATATATAAAAATTGATAATTTTCATGTTGTACAAAAGTTTATAAATTTCCAATAAAATTTATTAAAATTTTTTTTTTATTTAAAAGCTAATCAATTGTAGTTTTGAAATATTTTTTAAAAAAATAAATATTTTTAAACCCTAAAAAAATGTTCTGATTGTAAAGTATAAGTAAAACTTTTTTTATATGTTTTTTATATTTTTATATATAAAATTATTTTGCATATTACTTTTTATATAGATTTCTTTTGATATTTCAAAGATATTTTATTTTTGATTATATTTTTAAAAACTATAATTGATTTACTTTTAAATAAAAAAAAATTATTACATTTTATTAAAATTTTATAGATTTTTATATAACCCAATTTTACTATATATTATTAAGTGATTTTTATAAAATCTGGTAATTTATGGTAGGGTAATATATTGTTGTAGAGATTGAAAGAGTTTATATCTACACTATTAGCAATTAGATTTCCTATAAATATACTATTATTACCATAATTGCTCTATTCAAACTATAAATTGCCATTATTCTCATTAATAAAAAGCTGCAAAAAATGTAATTCAATTTTAGATATAATATTTTTTTTTTTTTTTTTTAACCTCAGACGTGTATTGCAATTTTATTAATGATTATTCAAAAATACACCATTAGCATACTATTGTAATACAATAATACATGTTATTCTTATTTGATTAAAGTCATCATATCCGCCAAAAGGTACGCACTTTCTCTAATGCAGGTAAGAAGTAAATCTGTCAGTTACCCTCTGGAAAACCCTCCTTAGACATCTATACGTGCCTGCAATCTTGGAGAGAAGCAGATGGTCCGATAAAGTTACTTCCTACTTACCGGTGAAACAAGGTGGGGAAGAAACCGCTATTCCAAACTGTATGATACAATCCCATATGTATCCAGTCTGAGAAGTCTCGCCTTGTCCATTAAGAATGGAGTATTTAGAAGGATACCTTTACCTCGCAGTAAAAACTACCACTCTTGTTAATGAAATTTTATATACTTTTTTTAATGCTATTTTCTCTAATCTACTAACTCCCTTCCTATCCAACCCTATACATACTTCCTCTTCTAATGATTCCAAGTCTGGGCCTCCGATACTATTCACCTATCTTCCATCATTCTAGAACAAAATCATCTATGTCCTACCCTTCTTACCCAATAATCCTTCAGGTTACCTAAATCTCCCCTCAAAACAGGTGTGGGTCTTCAAACCAGCTCGAAATATTAATAACTTTCTAAAGGCCGGATGCTGGTGCCAGCCTCCAGAAGAACGTCAAAAGTAAAATTGGTAAGCTTTCTGATGGCTTCTAAAACTTGGTTACAGACATACTTTAGAATTCTAAAATTGCCACAACGACCGGATCTCTGCTCTCATGCTTTATAGGCAATTCCTTCACATTTGATCCAGTGACCCTATAAAGTTGATTACACGTATTCAGCATAAAGCTAGTACTGACAACGCAAGTAATAATATCAGCGGATGAGGTAGGAAAAACATAGGTGGTCTTATTATTGGATATAAATCCCAAGCCTCAAAAAAGTTTCCAGCATACAAAAATAAGAAAGGAGTGAGTAGATAAATTTTCATCAACTATCCAATCAAAACTACACCTTAAGGGCACACAAAAAGGATCACCATCTGTGAAACTAAACTAAAAGGAATGTAACAATAATGGGAACCAATCACATAACAGTGATTGGCTGCAGATCAAATTTCGGATACCCCCACTCCCCCACTTAAAGTAGCGAGTATGAGAAAGAAAACAGCATTGCTACGCCTTTCCAGGAACTACTCAGAGAGAGGCACCTAAAAGTGACCAGAAAATGAAAACTAAATTAATAACCAAAAGACAACCAAACATCAAACCAGCTGGGTTACTTTCTCCTATACCTAGAACACCAGAAAGAACTCCCATATTATCCAAGCCCATTTCATCAACTTGTGAAAAGGTCTTTACTTCTAAACTATCTTCACGCTAAGTTAACTTCTGGGTCCACCAGAAGAAGCCACGAGTCCTCTTCGCTGTAGTGTGCAAGAAAGAGTGCCTGTGAATACCAAACGGCCTCTTAGGTATCAACTTTAAAAAAGACGTAAGTAACTGAATTATCGTAAACTTGACTTGCAAAGAAACTTGGTGAGCTGGAGACTATTATCCATATTTCCTAAAGCTTTTTAGTTAACTCCAATGACGTAACAGCACTTTTCCTATAATAAAAACACTGTTTCCATAGAGCAAACCAGCCAAAAAGACTAACTTTTCTTTACCAAACTTCTTGGAAAAAATGGGCATAGGGATCGTTAGGGAGAGTGCCTCCGAATGAATTTTAAATATAATATTATAACTAGGAAAAAGGAAAACCCAATATTTAATTTGTTCAAAATCAGATTTTATTGATATATTTTTAGATAAGATATGGTGATATTTAATAATTTACTATCATTTTATACAAGCTATATTCTATTAGCACATTAAATATTAACATACTTTTTATGTCTCTTTTAATATCTCAATCCATTTTGAATAGATAATTTCTAAAATAATTAAATTTTAATTAGTTTTAGTATATTATACCAAACTTTAGAGTAAATTTTTTACTTTAAACAAGACAGAAATATATTTTTACTATTTTTTTAAACATTTTTATAAAGATTTTAGAAATATTATTTAGAACAAACTAAAAAATTATCAGCTCTTACTGAAAAATTAGCAACTTTAATTAACTTTATGTTATTATTATATTAATAATATATAAAGTAAATTTTTTTTTACACTATATATATTATAAGTATTGAGAAGTTTATACAAAAAAGGTTTGGTATAGTTTGTCTTTTTTTTAATAGATACATTTATTTCTTATACCATTCCAAATTATTATTCTATAAAATAATTAGCAAAATTACATATACGGTGAACTTTATTCTTAAAATAAAAAAAAATGTAAATTTCAAATTTTATGTTTTTCTCAAAAACTATCTAAATAACAGTTCTTTTAATCTTAGAAAAATTTTAATTATTTATAAATTTATATATACTATATTAATAATATTTATAATATAATTAAATTAATATATTAGTTAAAAATTTAATAAAGTAAAAGAATTTCATATATAATAACAATTACTGCTAGTAATATACTAATATTTAGCAAAATTTACTATTAGAAGTTGAAGTTAAATTGACCTAGTATTTTTTAAACAATATGTATTACCCAAAAGACTTTTAAAAAGAGCAAATATTATTATTATATTTATAAAATAAAATATTATTTATTAAGAATTCTTTTTATAAATCAGCTAAATTATTAAAAGAAACTAATAAAAATTTATATCAATTAAAAGAAATTAATGAAGATTTACATCAAAAAATTCAAAAATTAAATTATCAAAATAAGTAATTAATTCATAAAATACAATTATTAGAATTAATAATATATCATTTATAGGATAAAAAAATATATTATATTTTTAAAATTTATTTATTTATTTAAAAATCTAAATCTATTTCTTTTGATGTATTTAAAAAGCATATTAAACTATCATTTAAAAAAAATAAGCAATATTATACAGCAGATACAGTTTGGCTAGTTATACAAATAATATAAGTTGGACAGATTTCTATATATTTAGCTATTAATTGTATGAAATTAGTATATGAATTTTTTATTAAAGAATATCTCAAATCTTGGATATTATATAATACATTATTTATATATTATAAGAATATTTTCTAATTATATATCAACTCTATTCTTAGATAGTGTAAGATTGTTTGTTTAAACTCTTTTAAAATTTTATGCTTAGTTTCACCAAATTTTTACTATAATTTTATTATAATTTCGCAAAGTTTTATTAATTTTACTATTTATAATAGGTTTTAATAAGTTTCATCTTTCATCAATTTTTGCTAATTTTATTAAATTATTATATTTTATCATTTTGTCTATTTGCTAAATCCTTTAGTTTCACTAAGCAATCTTATTTTAGTGAAATACAAGATACTATTAATTATGGTATTATAATTAAGATTACTTGTTGAAATCCATTTGGCCCAACGCGAAATGCCAAAACTCTTATATAGTATCGAAACTGTAAAACTGCAAAACTGCCAAAACTTGCAAAACCTTTATAATAAGTTTATCCATAGTTTCAGTATAACAAGTAGTAATATTTTATATGAGTTTCGGTATAGTTTTACTGTATAATTCAATAAATTTATATGTAATTGAATAATTTATTGTAATTTTTATATTTATTTAATATTATAATGAAAGATTACATTTCTTTGAAGTAAACTCCATCTCTAAGTTCAGTTTGTCCGAGAAGGTTTGGCAACCTAAAAAAATAAAGAAAGAAACGTTAATAATATTTCTTTAATATTAAAAAACTCTCCCTCTCTTTTCAACTTACATTCCAAGTTCATTTCACCCAAGAAGTTCGGTAACCTAAAAAAAATAGAGAAAGAAACGTTAGTAACATTTCTTTTAATATTAAAAGAAATATTCATCCTTTCCAACTTACATTCCAAGTCCAGTTCGCCCAAAACGTCTGGTAACCTAAAAAAAATAGAGAAAGAAATGTTAGTAATGTTTCTTTTAATATTAAAAGAAACATTTCCCTTTTCAACTTACATTCCAAGTTCAGTTCACCCAAGGAGTCCAGTAACCTAAAAAAAATAGAGAAAGAAACATTAGTAACATTTTTTTTAATATTAAAAAAAACATTCCCCCTTTTCAACTTACATTCCAAGTCCAGTTCGCCCAAGGAGTCCGGTAANCTAAAAAAAAATAGAGAAAGAAACGTTAGTAACGTTTCTTTAATATTAAAAAAAGTCTCTCCCTTTTTCAACTTACATTCAAGTCGTCTAAGGAGTCCGATAACCTAAAAAAAAAGAGAAAAAAATATAAAAAAAAAATTTTAATAATTAATTATTTATCAAATGATTATCAAATGATTATCAAATGATTATCAAAATACCAAAACTGTATGTATGTCATATGATATACTATGCCAAAATACTGAAACAGTTTCAGCAATTTTGGCATTTTAGGTGATTTTGCGAAACTAGTTTCAGCAGTTTCACATACGCTATTTCACCAAAACTCCCTAGTTTCGACAAGTAATCTTAATTATAATTGATAAATTAAAATATAAAAAAAAACTAAAAATTTTGTTATATACTTCATGTTTTGAAATATTATTTATAACAGACCTTTTGTATAATAATACATCTTCAAGATCTTGATAAATATAATGGAAAATTAGCATTAATAGCAGTTTAAACTATAATACATTAATTTTAATAAATGTTCAATATAGTGATTTGATAATACAGCTTATATGTTAAGTGATTATAATGGTACAATTATTTTTTTTTAATAAAATAATTCAATATAAATTGGTTATGATTTATATATTATGCATATTGTATTTATAATTTTGAGAAGATTGTATTTGAAAAATTTTCTTCTACTATTGGATTTACAAAAATCACATTCATATAATTTAGTTTATCTTATGTGGGAATTACATAATAACTATAGTGCAAGTGATAAAAATAAGTCTTTAGATATAATGGAAAAGAAAATTCAAAAACTTTATCAAGAATATTTAGGAATATAATTTACTCAATATCAAAGACCAATTCATAGATGCTGGGACTATAAACTACTTACTATTAAACAATACTATTTAGAAAGATGCAATTTTCATTTAGCAATTGATGATTGGTTTATTAAATCTTAAGCATATCTTTAAAAATAATGTATCTTTTTGCAATGGATGCAGGATTCAAAGTTAATTATTTAAATTAAATGTTTAATGTGATTTGGGAAATATTTTTATGAGCCACTAATGCAGTTTATAGTTGGACAAGATCCTAAGCCATAAATATTTTATAATGACAAATCAGAGAAACTTGGCATATGAAATGCCTGATAAAGTAAGAGGATGGATTAATTATTTGAATAATATAAAGGAAAACCATAACCTTTTTTTTGCTGAAGAATTATTGGAAGCTGTTGATTCCTTAGATGCTGAACAGTTTGGAAAGATTTTTGATGATCTTAAGAGTATGGCATTTGATTGTTTTACAAAATGGATGGCTCCTTGGTTTCATTTACCATTATCAATTTGTTGATTAGGAGGAGATTCAGGTCAATCATTTGCTCAAAGTTTTCATTATGTTGTCTTGAACAACTATAAATAAATGCACATAATGAAGAAGAATATAAATTGATTTCAGATTGTCAGAATTATTATTAAAAGATGATTATTTTCGTCATGAGTTTGAGGAATTTTGTATACTTGAAAGTCCACTTTTACTGTATATCATAAAAACTAAATTTATTTTATAGTCATTCACCAACAACAAGTTGAAGGATTATTCAATAAATTAGACTTAAAAAAAACACATCTAAATATGACAGCAGATCTTAAGGAATCAAAACTGAGGTTAACTGCAACAAATCTTGATAAAGAAAATTTAAGAGATCCCCTTAAAGATGGTCTTAAAGAAATTCGTTCTCAAAAAAGAAAATCAAGAGAAGTTTTTTCAGAAATGCAAGAAAATCAATTAAATGAGAGTTAAGCGTCACTCTTTTTGAAAAGATGTTTGGAAAACGAAACCAAACAATTGAATATTTATTAATTTAATAATATTTTTTTTAATATATTTGGAATTTATAAGACTAGTAATAATACCGGAATTATTTATGTTAAATATGATCGGCATAACAGATAGAATTTCACGTGAGACTATACATATATTTGATTTTATTAATCCATTTACCTGATTTACCACCCCAGTGAGGGGTCAAGATTCAAAGATTCGCTGTCACATAATGGACACGTTCCTTGAGAAAGTTGGTGACTGTTGGCAACAAATAGACCAAGAAGATGCTAATTTAGAAAATATTACAAATACTATTATAGTAGCCCGGATGGTACAAGACTAGTTACTATCGAAAATTCAAGTAGGTATTTCTTAGTCTAGACAAATACAGTTTAAAGTCTCACTGAACTAACCATAGCTTCAGCTGAAAATATAGTAACTTAAAAAAGGCGAGAAGCTGTAGATGATCTTTGTGGGAAAATTGTATAAAAGATTACAATAAAGGCCTTAATAAGGACCAGCGGCCATTTGTATCAATCAATTGGGCAACTTTATCATGCAATGAACGTGTAAGGAAAATAGTTAATGATAATCTTAGAGAATATGGAATTAATTCAAAACATATAGATATGATGATTGAATATAAAAGAATTCGTAACGACATCGTTCACAGAGAAGAATGGGCATCACACAAACCTTACAAGCCAAGGCTATTAACCGTTTAAACGAATAATTTCACTACAGACCAATAATAATGAAACAACCCTTAGAAATTCACTTGAAAACTATATAAGAAGGTTTTATAATTGATATATCTATAAAATATTCATGTATTCCATAATAATTTATTTTAATAAAGATTGCTTAATAAAAGACTGTATACACCAATTTTTCACCGTTTAAAAAAGCTGCTGCATCGAATGTCTCAGCGCAATTATAGACGATTTATATTCAATTTTTTTTTTCACATAGTGATTTCCACATAAAATCATCATCTTCTTCACCTTCAGGAATAGGGAAATCTGATACATCAGGTAAATTTTTGTTATCGTCCATAAATTCATCTTCACCTCCGGAGTTATAAGAATCTGATGCATCATTATCATCAGAAACTTCGTCATATGATTTCGTTCTTTTTTCACACAGTGATCTCCACATAAAACTTTCTTCATCTTCACCTTCAGGAATAGGAAAAGCTGATGCATCAAGCAAGTCTCTGTTATCGTCCATAAATTCATCTTTACCTCCGGAGGTATAAGAATCTGACGCAACGTTACCAAAAACCTCTTCATTTAATTTCATTCTTGATTTCCACATATTTGATGCATCAAGGAAGTTTCCGGGATTATAAGAATCTGACGCATCTTTAAGAGTAAAAAAATTAATGCATCAAGGAAGTTTCCGGGGGAATAAGAAACTGACACATCATTATCATCAGAAACATCGTCATATAATTTCGTTCTTTTTTCACAGTGATTTCCACATTAAAATCATTATCATCTTCACCTTCAGGAATAGGAAAATCTGATGCATTAGGTAAGTTTCTGTTATCGTCCATAAATAGCATAAGATTATAGACAAGTTTTCTGAGAAAATTATTATTCATAGCTGATAGTTTCTATGTAATAACGTTAGAGCAATCACGTGACTTGGAGATTGTTGTACAAATTATGATTATAATGTGGCGATAAATGAATTGTCCCTTTATGCTTCAATCATGGAAAATTCATTTTCTTTTCCTTCAATACATAACTTTCCACCATTTTATACGTAAGTATAACTATTTCTTAACTTATTCATAATCTTAAAAAGGATAAATATGTTAAATATGATTATTTTTAGATTACAACCAACTCAAACAACATGGCAAAATCAGGCAGCACTTTGGTCGGAAATAATTTTAGCATATTATAGACATCATAAATTATACCGTCTTGAATTATTCGAATCATTAAATAGTGAATTATTTAATTTTAATAATAATCAAGGAATTAAACGTAAAGTATTTTAAATTTTTTCGTTCTTTAAAAAAAAAGATAATAATGATCTCATTTTTTAAATAGGAAGATTAAGACTTGAAACATTACAAGCGATAATTGATACAATGGTTAAACGAGGTTTTTATCTTAATGAAATTTATTGTATATATATATACATATATTAAAAAAAAATTATATTATTTTAAAACTTTTATATTAATATAGGAACAGCAGAATGGGAATCACCACCTAAAAAAGTTTCGGCGATAATTTATTGGAGAAAACCGGAAGAATGGGCTAATTTAATTAATAATTGGGTTTGTATTATTTATTATTTTATTGTCCAAAAAAAAAAAAATTTAAAATTAATTTTTATTTGATGTTATATACTCAGATATTAGAAACTGGAATGTCTAATTCCATAGTAACAGTATATGAAATTGCACATGGAGAATCTTCTGAAGGATTTGGTGAATATAATAATTTTTTTTAATATTGATTTATTTTATTTTATATATTTACTAATATTATTTTATTATTAGAATTTCATGGATTAGATCAAACAATTTTAATGAAAGCATTGGATATATTAGTGAAAAAAGGTGTAGCACAAATATTTCAAGGAACTAGTACTGACGATATGGGTGTGAAGTTTTTTGGGATTAATGGATAAGCAAACTTTTACATGGAGCATTTATGTTAATCATATCATTAAAGTGGATCATTGTTTTTGTATTATTATTAATGTATTACCTTGAATAGAAAATTTTCAATACTTATACATATTTATCAAGGGAATAATAGATTAGAAATAAATATCTGGTTTACGCAATTTAATTAGGTATTTTGTATATTTTTAAGAAAGTCAAAAAAAATATACAAATTGAATGAAGAAATGAACATATATAATCTCTACCTACCAATTGCTTAACTTTTACCAAAAACCACAAAAAAAAAGGACAAATACAATTAATGATGAGGTTGTTGATCTTCAACATCCAAATGCATCAAAACTTCTCTAACACTTTTACATTCATTCTTAACAGCTTGTCTAACTTGTTCTTCGACATGATGAGCTTTTGAAACAGTCATATCAGGATTAACTTGTAATACCATATCAATTAAATGAAATGGGCCTGACTTTCTACCTCTTATACTATGAAAATTTACTATATTTGAATTATTAGCCTAAAAAAAAAAAAAATTTTTTAATATTAGGTACAAATAAAATATATATAAAAAAAAAGGATAATTTAAAATAGTTATTATTACCTTTAATTTTTCAACAGCTTTTTCAACTTGATTAATAACATCCTCTTCAACTTTTACATCAACTAATTCTTTTAATGAATCAAACATAACTTCAAATCCACTTTTCAATATCATTCCTGCTACTAACATACCACCCATTGGATCAAGGAATGGAAATCCAACATAACTTCCTACAATTGCTCCAAGGGCTACTAAACTTGAAGCTGCGTCACTACGATGGTGCCTAGATAAAATTATATATTAAATCATTTCTAATTTTGTTTATCAAATAACTTTATAATCACCATGCATTGGCTATCAGAACATTCGATCGTTCTTCCATCCCAATTTTCAAGGCTATTGGAAATAATTTTTGATAAATTATAAATTAATTTGATTTATAATAATATATAAAAATTAGAATTTTTTTTTATTGGTGAAATTACATACTAACTCGAAATAATGCCTCCTTAATAGCAACAGATGCTGCGGCAAACCAAGCAGCATTGGGATTTAGAGGATGCGTATGTTGTGTATGTGTATTTGCACTATTTATGATACCATTAATTTCACTTATATTAGTCGGTATTTGTGATGGAAAAAGATCAGCTAATAATTCATAGGAATGATGTCCAATTCCAACTGCTCCAATTATTAATAGCGAAGAAACTGCTAATGACCCAATCGTTTCATATTTTCCTAATAATAATAAGATTTGTAAAAATACATATTCATAAATTGAGAATTTATCTCGTTTATAATTTACCATATCCATAAGGATGAGTTGCATCGGCGGGGCTGTTATCGAAAATAACAATAAAAATATTAACGTGAATAACTTTATTTTTTCTAAAAAAAAAAAAAAAAAACATTACCGCCTAGATTTTCGAAAAGTGTATAGTGTCACGAAGTCGGTAATTAGATCTATGTTTACAATTATCAATCTTGATGTAAACATTTAATTTTTTTTTAAAAAACATTTGTAATCCTTAAATCAATACTTGCCACTTAGAGAATGCGCAGCATCCGCTACTAGTGACGCAGAATTCATCATCCTTTTTATGCATAATTCATAAAAAAATTTAATTTCCTTTTTTTAAAAATAAAAAATAAATATAATAATAATTTTTTTCATACGTACAACCCAGCTACACCTTTTGCTGCGGTTAGTCCAACATTACTAGCAAGTCCCCATAAAGTAATTTTTGTTCCACGACTTTCTTGTTATTTAAATAAAAAATATATACAAACTGATGTGAATCATCAAGAAAATAAAAAATATATATTATAAAAATTATTTTAAAAAAATTAACATACTTGAATCAGCTGTAATAGCAATTAATCCTGAATCTTTATGACCATGATGATGAATGTGCCATCTTTTTTGTTGTTCAAAAATAAAAATTGGTTTGTTATCATTTATAAAATTTTGATAATAATTCATATAATTATAATAGTTATTATTATTAATTTTTCCATTTTTAAATCGTGATAAATTATATAATGATAAATTTGTTGTGGTATAAGAATGAAAATGTTTATTATTATTATTAATTGTTATATTGAAAAATAATGATAAATTTGTTAAATTTTTGAAAATTCTAGTAGTCGTGTTTTGATTAAGTTTATTCATTCTTTTAATGAGTTTTATGAGTTTTTTTAAATTTTCAAAATGAAAAAAGTAAGGGGAGAAACGCTCTCATGTATTTATACTTTATTCGGACTGTCTGCTATAAATTAATCCGATAAAAACAGACATAGTGAGTAGTGACTAGTCAGCATCTAGTGTAATTTTAGTTAAATCATTCGTAAAATTCACATGATTCAGAGAAATAACAAATTATTATATAAATACGTCATTGACAAATCTTATTTGTAATAATTTTTGTTATCGATATAATCGATATTAGATATAATCAAAAATCTTGATAAAAAATATGTTTTGTGTAGTCACTAATATCATTAAATAATATACAAATAAAATATTTCTTAAATAAAATAATTATCTAATCCAAATAATCAATACTATATATTACATTACAAAAATTAAAAATTTTATATTTTATAATCCTTCCCAAGGAAGTTCATTATCAAATTCACGCGTGATATACGACTCTTCAGGTACAAATGTAACTATACAAAATAAAATAAAAGAATAAGTGAAATTCTTTAATAGGCAACTATAGGTGCATTTACAAATTTAATAAATTTAATTGGATTGGATTGAGTCGACGACTTCTATCCGATCCGCATTCACAAATTACAAATTTAATTTGGATTGGATTGAGTCGATCCAATGGATTGAATTGGATTGGATTTTGTGAAATTTCCAATCCAGGATATCCCGTGATTGACAATTCCATACTAACCGGCACCGGCTACCATATCACGTGTATATTAAATTTTTTATGAAGGATCATACGATAATCCAATCTGATCTAAATGAATCAATCTCAATCCAATCCAACGAATTTGTAAATGCACCCCATATTAAATGGCAATTTGGAATTAACTTTACCTTCAGATACCGTTATTTCCGACGATTCGGGAACTAGCAAAAATTTTAAAAATTAGCATTTCTTTCTTTTTTTTTTTTAAAAAAAAACAAAAGGCATAGAATTAACAAACTATCTGAATTTTTACCAAATATAAGATCTTCTTCAAATTGTCGTGTTAAATATTCTATAGAAATAAAAAAAAAACTTATTAATATTTCATATTTTTTTTTTCTTTCCTTTTTCTTTTTTACTTAAAATCTAAATATCAAAGTAAAATTTACCTATATCTTCATCTGTAACTGTTTTAATCGAACCTTAAAAAAAGAAAATTACAACGCGAGATGTTAGATATTTATAAAACTTTTAACAAATTTATGAAAAAAACTTTTGCATTTAAACGTACTTGTAATTGAAATAGTTCTTCTAGGTGTTGGTGGGGCATTTACGGGTTCAGGAAGACCAGGAAAGCTCAATAATCGACTTGTATAAACGGCTAACGGGTGTGTTACAGTTACAGGTCTGCTAGAAGCTGGTGATGATAATTGAGAATAATCATGATCAACTGCATTAAATGCTTCGGTTACATCGTTTTTTTTGCCATCTTTTAAATCCCAATACCATTTCTGAAATGTTTCATATAACTCATAGGCACTGGGACGATTTGTTGGAGTTGCGTTCCAACATCTATTCATTAGTTTAATAAAAGGTTTTGGTACATAAACTTCACTCTTAGGTCGAAGTCCACAACAAATGTCTAAAGCAAGATAACCGTCATGTGCACGATCACTGAACGGAGGTATACATTCTGAAACTTCCCACATAATGATACCAAAACTATAAATATCAGATGCAGAAGTATATTTCCTACCACGTAAAACTTCGGGTGATACATAAGGTAAAACACCATAAATTGCGTTATTAGACGTTGATGTAGATTTTTTATCTGCGGGTCCAGTAAATCCTAAATCCGCTATCTCGGCATTTTTACCTTGAAGGATATTCCCACTATGAAAATCTCTATGAACAAATCCTGCATGATGAATTTTTTTTAAACCTTCAGCGATTTGTTTTAATATTCCTAACTTTTGTATCCAATCAAGTTTCCCATAATTTTTTTCTAAATAGGTTCTTAAATTACCACGATGTGCATAATATAATACTATAATAAAATTTCCCGTATCTGGATCTCTTGATATACCATAACATCTAATTATACCAAATCCACCTCCACATTGAACACATGCTTTAATCTATAATTGATATAAAATAATATCATGAGTTAATTAAAATAAAGAAATTAAAAAATTCGAGTTTTTTTTCATATTTACCTCATCAAAAAAATCTGAAGATAACTTGGAAGAATCATGCATAGTTTTTAATGCAACTCTCCATTTACTCAATCTTTCCCAATCATTTTTTTCATGATTCCATTTATTAATGAATCCATTATTCCAAACAGCAGAATAAACTTTGGCGAAACCACCTCTTGCAACAAATTTAAAATTTTGAAATTGATCGTATGGTATCCATTCTAATACTTGTCTATTATTTGAAGCACTTAATTGAGAATCTTTGATAAAATTATCAATTAATTCATTACCGCTTGTCCAATTTTTAAAGTTTTTACGAAAACGTTCCGAATTACATGGCTGACACCATTCAGAATGTGTATTCGGTCTATCGCATGTTAGACATAACCCATATTTTATTTTGTTATTATAAGATATACTTCTAGAAGACGAAGAAAGAAAAGGTGGGTTGTTTGAAGCCGAAGAAACTGTTGAAGGCTTAGATGACGAATAGTTTTTGTAAACCATTTTTTAAAAAATTATTTTTTATTTAGAATTAATTAGATTGAAAAGAATTTTTTTTTTTGTGAGGGGGGGTTGGTTTTTGCACAGATTTGTGATACGGAATACGAATTGTTAATTTATTTGTAATTTTAGGAAACAAAACTAAGATGAACTATGGTTTTAACGGTTTATAACCTGTTTATAACTGGTTCATAATCATTTGTCTTTTCCTTGTTGTGCAAAAGTTTCTTTGGTAATTCCAATTTATAGTTTCAATACTTCCCTCCCTAAATTGATTTATAATTTTGCCAACCAATTTTTTTTTTTAATATAATTTGGATTAATAATTTATAAATAATTTCAAATATAATCTCGGCAATTGAATAACTATTTGGCTATTTCGGTATTTCAGTATTTCGGCTTACTAGGAATA
The DNA here is from genome assembly GCA_003550305.1 of Glomus cerebriforme. Lineage (NCBI taxonomy): Eukaryota > Fungi > Glomeromycota > Glomeromycetes > Glomerales > Glomeraceae > Glomus > Glomus cerebriforme. Next base: position 87,133 of record QKYT01000144.1, on the reverse strand, counting down.
AATTGTTAGGGGAAAAGAATATTCCGATATTCAGAACTTTTTAGTTTTTCGTATTATATTCGTTCTTGTTTTTGAGATAATTTTGGAATGATGTACTATTGTGATAACTTTTAATAGAATCATTTTTTTAAATAATCATTGTGTAATCATTCTCGCTTGCTTTTTATATCTTGAAGGAAAGGGTTAAAGTTAATACCTTTTTTTTCAGACGGCCTAACTATAAAAAGAATATGATAACAAAAAAATTCAGATCCTTTTAAACATATAGCCGAAAAAAAAAAATTTTTTTTTTTGGTTTATCTTTAAGTAAAATATATAAATAAATATACACACGCGTAAATTTCTCTCGTCTTTTTGACAAACAATACTAACGAACCTTTTTTTGTTATTCATCACAAAATTTATTGCTTCCAGAAAATATATGATTTTAAACCCATAATTCAATATTTACCGCACTATATGCATGTGAAATTACTGTACTCATCTACAATCGGAGGTCGTATCCGGGGGCTTGAGACCGCTTCCTAAAATTGGGTTCAATATTCGGAAATTACCAAAATGGCTTTTCTTCTTTTATTATATGATACACTATATATAGTTCGATCTGGGACTTTCCTTTTTTTATAATATTTGTTATTTATTATCGTAGAATCTTTTAAAAAAAACTTTTACATGAATATGCTAAAATTACAATGTCTTTGGTCACACAATGTGGAGTATTATCACTGGAGGCTGGATACAGGTATCTGACGGGGATTATCCGTGAACCAACCATGTGTTACAAAACAATTATCTTGGACCCGTAAAGAAAAACTACTCAGTCATATTTGGTCTAGTCAAGAACACAATGAGAAGATATTATAGAAGCAATTATAGAAAAGACCGTAAATTTGTGATAAGTATTAACATTGAATATGTATCTCACATGTTTAATGTCATTGTAATATTGTATTCATTATTAATATTATTAATCATAAATTTTATTATATGTATGTTATATTAAAAAAAAACGAGTCTGAGAATAGATGATGTAATAGATCAAATAAATAACGTTTTTACTAAATTTAATGATAATACCAATAATCAGTAGAATATTCACTATAATATAATTCATTATCTTTATATTGCACTCCACATTCTTCAACGGAAGGCGCGACACCACCAAGTGTATTAACGCGAATTATGAAAGTAATATCATCAAAAGCGCCTTTACCAAAATTAGCCTTAAAAAACAAAAAGAAGTCAATAAAATAAATAAATAAATATAATAGTTACAATAAGAAATATTTACCGTTGTCTGAGTTACTAGCCATGGAACATTTCTTTTTGGGTCATCAGGAGAGGCATTTGTAGCTATTATTTTAGTTGTAACTCTAGAATTATCACCATTCAAAATTGATTCCCATGTTGGTCGTCCTCCATTAATTGCTATTAATATTATATACATAAAAAAGAAGTTTTTTTCATTTCTTATAATTTAAACAGAATATCATAATTAATAATTATACTTACGTTCTTCTACGAAATAATGTTTAGCTACTTCATAAAATGGAGTAAATACTTGAGTGTATTTATCACTAATTAAATTTGCTTGAGGTGTAACTACAAAAAAAAATATATATATATTATATTTAAAATATGTTTTACACGTGACATTACATCGCAGTAAACTCAAAATTACCTAATGTCCAAGTTTTATTTTCTGCGCTGCATTTGTAAATTTGATATCCGTGACCGTACAATATGAATTTAAAATTACTGTGGGGTGGAATTGTAATATTTGATGGCAAGTTGATAATTGGTTGTTCTATGTAACGAACATTTTTGCTATTTTAATAAAAAAAAAAAAGAAAAAGAGAAAATTTGTAAAAAAAAAAGACAACTTACTAGTTTCGGTACCAATTACTGTTGGTTTTTTATATTGAGACGGGATAATATTTGCTTCAATTAAATACAATGATGATATTAAGATAAATACGAATAAAAATGAGGCTTTTATATTCTTTTCCATCATTTTTGTTAGAATGTATAGCGCGAAATAAGAAAATTCTACTTGGAAAGTTTCAAGTCAAGGATTTTATTTAAATAAAAAAAAAAAGATTATAAATGAAAAAAAAAAACAAAAAAAAAACTTGTTTAGAACGAAAAATAAAATAATAATTCTCGTTTATTTATAAATAATAAAAAAAAAAAAAACTTTAACGTGTATTTTATGTCATTATAATTGTCGTATTAAGGATATTCCATATGGCTTATACGTTTTACGTATTTGTACTGACAATTACCGTATACTCCCGAAAATAAGCACCCATTTTAATATGTATAAATGCTGGGTAATGATACTTACTTTCAGGGGTACTTATTTTGGGAGTGCATTCTTGAAAGTAACGATCATTAAAAAAAGAAAACAAGTGCTTTTTCATTTGAAAATTTTTATTTATGAGGCTTCAATATTTACGGTAATAACGGTATCAATCAGACATATCAGACATGTATTTATAGATGCGGTAAATCCCTACCATTGATAAGTTGTGAACAATAGTATACTATAGTATCTATATTAATTATGACAAATTCTAAATTTAAATATTAGAGATTAATTATTCTATAAGATTAACTGAATCGGCATGGAATGCCGAATTTAGGACCCCATCAAAAGTTGTATGAAAGGATATAAAATTAATTATCAATTAAAAAAAGAATATTATATGAGAAAAAAATTATAATTATAAATAAATATGCATAAATAAATTATATATTATTAATTAATGAAAAAACCAATATTCTGCAGTGTAGTAGCTTTTGAATATACTTCCGTCAGTTTTGCCTATTTTGTAGACGAGAATCAAAGAGAATTAATTCACAAATGTATTTCATTTATATATTATTTGTTTTATAAATATACTTACACTTATCTGCTGGAGGAGCTATACCATCTTCAGTATTTATACGAACAACATGGGTGACATCACTAAAAGCTCCATTTTTCCCCTCGTTTCTCTAAACATATATATATATTAATAAAAAAAAAAATTTATTACAATTACAAATATTAATAAACTTTTTATATAATTAATAAATGCTTACAGTCGCTTGAGTTAAGAGCCATGGAATATTCTCGGTCGAAGGAGTAATTGATTTGATAATTTTTGTAACGACACCTGAATGATCACAATCAAGTATTGAATTCCAAGTAGCTCTACCACCACCATTGATTGGATCTAATAAAATAAAAACAAATATAAATATTTTTTTAAAAAAAAGGTTATTTTGAAAGAAATTCTATAAACACGAGTCATTAATTAACACGAATTATTTATATTTACCAAGTGGAAGTGGTTGAAATGAATGCTCTCCAACATTATCTTTATTATTCTTTTTAATAAAAAGATCAGCTTTAGGTTCAACTATATATATATATAAATTAATATTACGCGACATGTTGAGGTTATAAGAGAATCTTTGTAAGGTATAATACATGTAAACCACTTACCAAAGTTCCAAGTTTTTGTCGAAGCATCGCATTTATAAATTTGTACTCCAGAAGCATGAAGAAAAAATTTAAATGTAGCGGAATCTGGAGGAGTGATATCAGTTGGTAAACCTTTTGGTTCATCTATTAAGAATATAATTAATAATTATTAGTATCTTAATATGATATTTTTTTTTTAAAAAAAAAAAAATTAACGTACGTGAGTTTTTAGCGATATCACATTTTATTTTGGAATTATCAGAATCATGTCTATACACTGGGGAAGTATTAACGAACAATGATTTTGATAAAAGTAAAACGAATAATAAAATCAATGATATCTTCAAAGCCATCTTTTATTAATTCTTAAAAGAGTGAAGAGTGTAATGAATGGATTATATAAATTATATATTTATTGAATTCGTTCAGGGGAATGCCAAAGAAAAGGGGTTAAGAAAATTAATCGACATTTTATATAAAAAATGTCTATATTCAGATATGAAAAAAAAAAAATAAATACACGAAAAGGAAATAAAATATTCTATCATGTGAAAGAACTACATCCATATTTGGTATTTTTTAATTTTTTTTTTTTTTNTTTTTTTTTTTTATGTAAAAACTCATTTGATTTGTCTATGAAGGAAGAATTAGACTAATAACCAATTATTCAATAGTAACTTTTTTCAAATGTTTATAAATATTTAAGCGTAGTCTATTTGTTCAAAAATGGTGAGAATTTTGATCGGAAAATTAAGATGATTTGTTTGTGTTTATGTGCAATATTCATCATAAAAAATATAACAATTAATAAACACGAAATGTTTAAATAACTTCGATGATGATATACAATCGAAATTTAGAATTCTAAAAGAGCATTTACTGCAGTCTTTTCGAATGTGTGATCCCCAACATTCATTTTACACACGAGAACGGCCCCCTGCATCATTTGAATGTCAACATGGCAACTGGTACACATTTCACCTTAATTTCCGAAAAAAACGCCTAGACTTTGTAAAACTAATAAACTTAATAAGTATAATGGCTAAATTCTCAATTAAATCCTGTCAAACAAATGAAATTATGTATCTAATAAAAAATTTTTACGTCTAAATGTAAATATTGTAACATTGTATTATAGTATTGGTATAATTGGAATTGTTTTTCCTATTATAGTATTTTCAAATGAACTAAAGATATTTTTAACTGTTACTTTTTATATTCATATATAGATTTCTAATTGTGCCATATCACAGCACACCATATATTTTAAAAGCATTTGGACCTGAAATCACATGGTTTTTTTTAAAGAAGAAAAATATTCACAGCTATTAACCATATAAGTTAAACAATTATGAAAAGGTTGATCCGATTAAAATAAAAAAAAGTAACATAAAATTTATTCCCGAAGAATTTCTTTTGTATAAATTAACTAATATATACAAAAACTTTTAAATATAAATTTTTTAAGTAAATTAAAAATTATAAAAATTATAAAAGCATTTTTCTTTTTTCTTGCTTTTCTTTTTTCTTTTCTTCTGGGTTTTTCTTTCGGATTTTCTTTTGAAATTCCTCAATTTTATTGGTTCTTAATCTTTAAAAACATATGTAATACTTTCAATGCTTTCTGGAAGAGAGAAAATAGTTATATTAAATTATGGTAAAAAAAAAATAATCAAGACTTGCATACATACTACAGTATCTTTGATTCTTTCTCTGTTAGAGCAAAACTCGGTTGGTCATCCATTTTTTCAGTGAATTTTTTAACCACGTAGAAAAACTTGAGAAATTTACTTACAAATCACCAGTATCATTATCATTGCTTATAACTTTATGACTTTTTCCTCTTGAATGCAGACAGACAAACCATGAGTAAAATAATACAAATAAAGTGCTTCGAATTCACGCTCATAATATATTTATAACTGTGTTTAATAGTGTTTTTTTTTTTATTAATTTAGAATTTAAATTTCTATCTGCTGAATAATGTCCTTAATCACACGAGATTACAAAAAGACCTGATTGTAAATTTGCGTCATGAGCAATTGGTTAATGACAACAATAATTTTATAATAGGATTTCAGTTCGATACAAGCAGTATGCATGGGTCAATGATTACAATTTTGATAATATTTCAGAGTTTAGAATGTTATGACTACTATATCTAATATTGGAAGTAATCCATATTCCTATATCGTCAGTTATAATTCTAATGTGGGGAGAAAATGTTACTATTGTTCTTTCAATATACAGTATTACGGTTGTATCACTTTCTCTTCCCTTCATACCAGCATAAACAGATACAGTACTGTAGTACGTACTAGTTGCGATGTTATTAATAATTAATGAATTAAACAATCTTTAATGGAAGAAAATCGATTTTTTTTTTTCGTACTGTTGTAGGCTTGTAGCCCAAACGTAACCATGTGACTTGGAATATCCCAAATCAAACTTAGGACAGTCCGAAATTTCAAACCAAGCTAGTAAATTTTAAATGTTTAACGTCTCAAACTACTACCTAAGACTGGGTTAGTTTGAGACATGGTCAAGTTTCGGATATAAGGTTTCCCAAGCTTGAGGGACATGGTAGAGTTTTGGGCTACAATCAGTACTATTATTAATAATAAAAGATTCACCACTTAATTCCGGCCGAAATTTATAATTTTGGTCAGAGTTAAAAAAAACACTTGTCACAAAAATTGTTAATTTGATTAATAAATATATTATGATTAGATCAATATTTTAGTCAAAAATTTTGAAAATTAAAAAAATTTTTTTGCAATTTCCTTGATAATAATTACCCTCGGAAAAATGATTACAATTTGTAGTGATCAAAAAATGTTGTAAAATTTGTGAAACAAATGATCTTAACCATTGTTAATTACAGCTCATTAATGCAGTTGATTTATAGGAATGCATGCATGGTAGGTTCACAGATCAAATATCATTTATGTTTTTTTGAATTCCTTAATTTAGATATCACACTGTATTAAAATTAGATGAAATATTCACTGCGGAAAGGGTTTTAACTTTTCATAATTTTTTACGCAATTTATAATATCATCTTTTATGAGTCAAAAAAGAAAAACGAATATTTAATGTAAAATATAGTTACGTTTTTGCTCTTTTAATAAAATAGAAATTATTTGCAAATTGCCAAGAGATTGTTCATGAGAAAATCATAGAATATATTTAATTGAACTTTAATCCACTTTTATGGATTTAAAGTTTCGTAATGCAATTATAAATTAAAAATCAAAATAGTTAATTGAAGAAATATATAATCAAAAATTTGGAGCGATGATTTTTTACATCTAAAATCAAAGTCAGATCGGTTATTACAATTTCAGCTCAATAATGTTATCACAATGAAGATATTTTAATAGCATGATTGTGCGGGAATGTCTAAATATTCGTATATAATGCAACGTGACGCCATAAGTTCATAAGATCATTAATGTACAATATATACACAATGACGTTAACTGAAATAAATGAAATAAATGGTCTACATCCAATTGGATCCTCAGATTATCTCATTATTATAATTTTAATTGCCGATCTGTACCTGCAAATTTGTTTAACAAATCTAACCATAAAACTTTAACATTATTAAATCACGTGATCCATGTTAAATCAGTATAATCTGCAAGGAATTTAAAATGGCAAAAGATAATAAGATATTATTATTGATATTATTATTTATATTCATTAGGATATTCATTCTGAAACAATCTTACTAATTAAGGGCAATTCAATAATAAGAATGGCATCTATAAAATTCGAATTTTTATGAACAAAGAATCCTTAGTACATCTTTGGCGTTATTTGACATCACATTATATCGTTAGACAGGAGAAATGAGGGACATGTTTAATAAAGCTGGTATGTATTTTATGCGTGTATTTTATTTGTTGGAATTGTTTTTTTTTTGCATGAATTTCATTGATTTTAGTTTTTATTTTTATTTTTAGTTAAGGTGGTTTCAGTTTGTGTTACTGACCGGTGATTATCGTAAGAAATATATGGTAGTTACATTAATTCTGAGAATTATTATTTTAAATAATAAATAAATATTGTATCGTAAAGTTATCATTGGTTACACAAATTAAAAAATATTGGTTTGTTCATTTAATAAATAATGGAAAAATGATAAATAGGAAATTTGTGTGGAAATGCTTAGTCACGATATCGTTTTTTGCCATACATTATTTGCATTTATGTGCAAAAAAAAAAAATCTTTAATATATAAATATCCAGGCATTAGTTCCTAAGGAGTTCTGTTTTATTTTTTGAACACAATTTTTTACGTGTTTCTTCAAATTTGACTCCCTGAAATACAATAATTTTTCATTTAATGTCAACCATTGCTGAGGAACAGACAGTTCTTTTACAATTCATCTCCAAATTGCAGGATCCTGCACCCCAATATGTTTTGGGGTGCCTTCCGGCAATCGCGACACTCGGAAGTGCTCCAGATAATGGATTGATGAATAAGATGATATGGATTTGCAGATGTATTGGGTGTCCCTTTAGTGGTCTCTTCTATTTTTGCAATATTGGAGGGGACAATCTGGAGATGTGTGCATTTTGGCTAACATCTGACTGTTTTATTCACGTGGATGGAAGAGAAATTCCATACAGGCCTTTTGGCCACCATGCAATGAAATTAGTATTTTCCCCAGTTTTGAAGAAACGTATTAATGATTGTATAAGCGAGGCCAGTGTCCTCGGTATTTATTTTGAATTATTTTAAGCATTAAGTCTGATATTATTTTTGCTTTTAGTTTATGATTTAAATAATTTATCTGCTTAATTCATTTTGTATAATTAGACAGGCTGTCGTCACTGGCGTCTGCCTATTACATATTGGTTGGGATCTTTGTAGGGATTGCAAGAGCAGCAGGATTAGTAGGAAGTTCATGTACTGTCAAGGATTGGCCATATATTCCATTAGCACTAGCGTGGACCCTCCCCGCGATTTGTGTTCGCGTCTTTAACGGGAGGGTCGTTTTTAAAGACCCACGACAAAAATTTCACTATGAAGAAAAGGAAGAAGAAGAGAAAGAGAAAGAGAAAGAGAATAAAGAAGAGAACGAAAAAGAAGAATCAGAAATAAGGATAATAGAGGATGATGGGGAAGATGAACAAGAATCAAATAAAAACAGGAAGATTCTTGTGAAAGAGCTCAAAGAAGATGAAATAAATTCTGCAACTGCTCGCACAATGCTTACAGCAGCATTCTCAGTTGTAATCCCTTGGATAGCTGTAATTTTAGCATATTTTACCAAACCGACAGGTTTTGCCTGTCGTAGTAAATTTCTCTCAGGTAAGAATTTTTAATAATTAGTTTATCTGGAGAATTTATGATTTTTTTAAAAAAAAAATTAACTTTACATTAATTTACAGTTGTATGTGCAGTATGGACCGTAAACAGGTGCATATCTTTTTTTTTTTTTTTTTTTTATGAAATCAGCTTATCTATTGATTTTTAAATTAACTTTTTCTTCTATCCTTTATAGCGTCTCCGCTTACATATCGCACATAAGAGGAGAAACAAATGTTAGTGGCAATAGATATATTCACGGTTGGTATTGTCTTAGCGGTGCTATAATAGCAACGCTTTTTATATTGTTAGGACTACTAAGCAGTACACAATTATGGTGGGTTAATTTATTTGGAGAGTCTTGTTATTCTCAATGTTCGTAATGATCATGTACATTTTCCGCAAAAAGTGTAGCTGGACGATTGATTAAAAACATCTTTTATTGATTAATATTTTATATCTGCAAAATAAATTAGTGAATTAGGATTTATTAGATATATATATTATATATTTTTTTTCTGCTTTGTAAAATATAAACTTTTTCTATTGAAGTATTTTATATTTGATATATTAATTTCATTAGATATTGTATATAATAAGAATAATTAGGTTATAATTAGTTATAATTAGGTAAAATTTTTAAACCTTTTTTTATTATTACCATAAAAAATTAATTTAAAATCAAAAAATTTTGATAGAAAAAAGTAAAGGTAAAAATAAAACGTTTTGAAAGAATTTAAAGATATTTTAGGAATTTAAAATTTGCTTATTAATCTAAAAATCTAATCCATGATTTATTGGCCAAATTTATATAATTATAAAAAATACAATAAAAAAAATACAATACTTATATGCCTATTTCTATCAAATTAATATCATTATATAAACATATTATTATCTTGAATTTTAATTGTATATTAAAACTTTTATGAAGATATGTAAAATTAAATAGGAATAAATATAAATAAGAAAATTATCTTTTATCGCCATGGCGTTTTATCGCAGGCAATAATTTTGGCTGGAATTAAGGTTTGGTTAGGGTTAGGTTAGGATTAGAGTTAGGATTAGGGTCAGGTGATTAGGTTTAGTATCACATCTCGTCACGCCCACCTTTCTCCATTTTTATTAAATATTCTGGGGACTTAGGATTTTTTTTGATGGTGAAATCCTATTTGTCATCATTATATATCACGCCGGCGACAAAATTACTATAAAACGTCATGGCGATAAATTACAAAATCCTATAAATAATTAAATATAGTATATTTAATAATATATCTGAAATATATTTCTTGCGCAACAAGTTACATTTTTCTTATTATTAGAGGATGTATACGTGTTATAATTAATTCATTAAAAAAAAATATTTATTCCTATATATAATTTATAATTTATAAATACATTTCTATAAAATTAGCAGGTATAATCCATTTTGTAATATAAAAAACTCTTATGAGTAAAACTTTTATTAAAGAATATCTTAGTTGCAACCAGTTTGTTAATTATATTCTGATCTGATTTCTGATTTAAAAATTTTAAACTATTATTTAAATTTATTATTAATTTTCTTAAATTATCAAATTTTTTTAAAAGAATCCAATTTTTATTACTATGATATTTTATACTATAATTAGATTTATACAATTTTAGGTTTGTTAAAAAGAGCATATTAAAAGCTTTTTAATAATACCAAAATTGCATAAATTGATAGTCTATCCAATTGTTAAAGATAAGACATATAATGTTAAATTACTAATTCTATCTTGTTTAATTGCTAAAAATAAAACATAAAGTACTAATTTTATGATTTATATTTGTAGTAAAGTATCTTTAAAATAAGATAATAGTTTATTTTTTATAGTATTACAAAAATAAATAATATAGATATCCTAAATATAATCCAAAGTTATAGTTGAAGTCTATAAAAAAAAATTTTTGAATTTGAATCCAAAATCAAAATCAAATTAAAATCAAAACTAAAGTTTAAAGTAACCTACAAAAAAATAATCAAATAACTTATAAAAAAGAAAATCAAAGTTCAAACAAAAAGCTAAAGTTGAAATTCAAAGTACTTATAAAAAAACTTTAAATCTAAAGCTAAAGAACTAACTTACAAAAAGAAATATCCAAAAATAAATAAAATAGAAATACTTATAAAAAAAAAACCTAAATTAAGCCAAAAAAAATATTATTATTTTGAACAAGAGTTGAACTTACATCTTATAATTTAATCATATACTTTATTATTAAGCTTTTAGAATGTAAAAACAAAATAGATACAAAAGAAAATATCTAAATTTAAGTTAAAATGAAAATTTATAAAAGAAAAAAAAATTTAAAACTAAAGTTAAAATAAAGACTTACAAAAAAAAAATATCCAAATCTAAAATGAAATATTAAAAGATCTATAAAAAAAAAAATTTAAAGCTAAAATTAAAATAAAAAACTAAAAAAAAAAATATAAAGTCAAAATAAAATAAAAACCTATAAAAAAAAAAATTTAAACTGAAGTTGAAATAAAGATCTAAAAAAAATTCAAAGCTAAAATTAAAATAAAAACCTACAAAAAAAAAATTAAAATTTAAAGTTGAAATTGAAATGAAAATTTAAAAAAAAATATTCAAAGCTGAAGCAAAACAAAAATCTATAAAAAAAAATATTCAAGTCTAAAATTGAAATAAAAACTTATAAAAAAAAATATTTAAAGTTAAATAAAGCAATTTATAAGCAAAAAAAAAAAAAATTTAAAGATGAAATTAAAATAAACCCCTAAAAAAAAAACAAAATCTGAACTTTAGAACAACTTATAAAAAAAAAAGTTTAGCTAATTTTCAAATCTAATTAAATAAAAAAAAAAAAAAGCTAAGATTAACTGAATTTAAACTTATTAGAATAATAATTAACAATTGGAATGACAAAAATAATCAACTATTATAATTGTTATTGATTGTTAATAAATCAAACAATCAAATTAATTAATTTATGAATTTTTGCTAAATTATATAATTAAATCAGACAAAACTTTGCCAAAAGATTTTAAGGTTAAAAATTTTGATTTTAATTAGTAAAGTTATTAAATATAATTTAAAAAATATTATAAGGATTTTTTTACTTTAATTTTTTTAAGTTTAAAACTTGAAAAAATTATTATATAATAATAAAGATTTTTTATTAATTTACGTATTATATTTTTATCTTATCTTAATTCATATTAATTATAATAAATTCTAATTTTAGGATTTTATAGAAAATAATCTTTATAGTAATATAATGCTTAGTAAAACATTTTAAATAGAACTTTAAATAAAACTTTATAAATAATTAAAAAAAACTCTATTATTTTTTTATTAAAAACTAAAATAAGTATTTTATTTAAATTATTATTTTATTTAATACCAAAATTATTTTTTTTTTAATAAATTAATCATATTTATTGTATTAAATTTTTATAAAAATATAAATAATGAATACATACTTTTTAAAATAAAAAATATAACATATTATGCAATATAAATAATTTATAAGAGTAATTATATGTAACAAAATGTCTTAGTTGCAATTAGTCTCTTATATTATTTAATACCAAAATAATTAAATAATAATAAGTCTATAAAGTATAATAAAAGATATTATTATAAAGGTAAAAGTTTAAAAAAAAAAATTTTACTAATAATAAGTCTGATTATTTTATTAATATTTGTCTAGATTAAAGAATTTTTAAATAATTTACAATAATTATCATATAATGTGGATTACAGTATCTTTTTATAAAATTGCTTAATAAAATTATAAAGTTTAGCAAATAGGTAAAATGACAAAATGTCGTAATTTAACAAAACTATATTAAAGTCTTATTAAAAGTTAGCAAAACTTAACAAAAGGTAAAACTTGTCAAAACCTATTATAAATGGTGAAACTGATAAAATTTTGCAAAACTATAATAAAACTATAGTAAAAATTTAGTAAAACTAAGTGCAGAATTTTAAAAGAGTTTAAACAAACAATTTTATTTCTTTATATATAATATTCTTCTAAAAAAATTTACTAGAATTTTAAAATATTTAAATACATAAAAATTATAAAATTTGTAAAATATTTAAAGTACATGCTATATATAATATTCAAATATTTATCATTTATTTGGAATAATAATAAAAAATTAAAAAAATTATATTTTATCAAATTATGAACTTTTTAGCAATTACAGTCATTCCCTTTATAGACACCCCCTGTTTAAACACACCCCCCTTATAAGCACATTTATGTTTGGCCTAAGTTACTAATAATATTATTAAAAAAAACTTCTTTATAATCACATCATATAGGTTTTTTATAATTACACCTTTTTTTTCAGTTCTGAGGGTGTGATTATACTGTATAGGGGGATGACTGTATAGAATAATAAAATATAGCTCATTAGAACTGTCTTATTTAAATAATTCAAATGGTAATAAAATATACTTTTATAATTACTAAATAATCTATAATTTAATAAAATATCAACAATTTAGCATTTTTTCAATAATTCATTAATATTTACTATATTTTTTAATGTTTCATTTAATTTCTTGACATCCAGTAATTATAAAAAGATGAAATTATTACCATTAAACTTATCTTAATATGATGATTTTAATGAGCTATTTCATTTTTTTACAATTACTAGGTAATAAAAAGAATTCAAAATATTAAAAATAATAAGTAAATAATAATTAATTGTGTAATCAATATATAGATTGCAACTTATTATTACTTATATTTTAATAAAACTATTAAAACCTTTATTTTACTAAATATATTCATTAATTGTAATATATAGTATTATCAAAAAATAAATAAATAAATAAAAAATTATTAAAAGGATATTGCTAAATCTCACCGGCGGTGATTGTCACTGCTTAATTCTGGCCAAACATGATAATTTCGGCCAGAGTTAAGATACTTAAAAGAAAAAATTTTTTAAAATTTAAATTATAGGTGTTAAATAAATATGTTTTGATATTCAATCGCAACAAATTTTGAAAATATTTAATTAAAAATTTTTACTTAAAGTAAAAAAAAAATAAAAATGTAGAAATCAAAATTTCATGTTTTCCTCAAAAACTATCTAAATAACAGCTCTTCTAACCTTAGAAAAACTTTTTCTATTCACAAATTTACATGTATTAATAGTGGTAAAAGAATTTCATGTGCGATGACAATCACCGCCGGTGACATTTAGCAAAATCCAAATATATATGCAAAAATTCATTTGTTTATTTAATGTAAAGGACTAAAGGATACTAACAGCTAAGAAGTTTATAATAATATAAAATTATTGTAATAAATAAAGTATTCTAAGAATTCAGTAAACATTTATTGTTAAAAAAAAAAGTGTTATTATATTTATCCTTTTAATCAAATTTAGGCTGGCATTAAAAATTCGGCTAGAATTGAATTAAAAATTAAGAAGTTTAAGCATTATATAAATATGTTCGTTTTTATAGGTTCTCATAATACAAACAAGTGAAACATACTTTATTATATAGTTAAGAAAATTTTCCTACTTATAAAAAAATTCTTTTCTTAATTATTTTCTCTAAGATAATGAAAATGAATGAAGATATAAGGATAATATAAATGAATGAATGTAATAATGCTTTGATTACAGTAAAAATTGTTATATACAATGATAATGGGATAAAATTTAATAAATGATTGTGATGATTTAGGAATGTTTTCTGTCTGCCGTTTATGGTAAGAATAAAATAAACAAAAAAATGTATTAATTTCTAGAGAACAAATAATCCATTACTAGAACATAATTTAACGTTTTTGGATTTTGTGAAATTCCAAATATTTCGATCGAATTTTTCTTATGATCATATTCAAGTTCAGCTGCAACCTATAAGATGGAAAATTAATTTTTAGAATATGTTTTAAATAATTTTTAACTCACAAAAAAAAAAAAAATTTTTTTTTTTTTACTTACCAATTTTAAATCATTCTGAGTCATATGAGAAGAATTTTTTAATTCTTTTAATAAAACTTTCCAATCTTTCGATTTATTCAAATCAGCACTCTTCCATGTAGCGGAATAATTTAAAGTATTGCCACTTTTTGAATGATATAATATGTCGTCAAATTGATCGTAGATGATCCAAAATAAATTTTCACTTTTTAACGCTTTCTGTTGTTTGGCTAATTCAAAAGTTATTTCTTCAAATACGTCATAATCTTTTTTTTTTGGAATCTTTATTGATGAATAAAATTGTTCTTCTAATTTAAATGCGAGTTCGTAAGCATCTATCATTGAAGAAATTGTTTTTTCGTCTTGCTCTGATGGAGCAATTTCATAATCGGAGTATTTATTTTTACTGATTTTACATCCCATAATTAAAATTTTTTTTTTTTCTACAGATGAGTTTTTTTTAATGATTTTTTTAGGAATTTCGATCCACGAAATTAATGATCTTGGGTTTCTTTCCCGCTCTATTTATAATGATATAATATGGAGGGTTTGGTTAGGATGAAACGATGTGGATCAACTCCGATTATGGGATGGATGAGATTTATTACAAAGTCTACAAAGTCTACAAAGTCTACAAAGTTTACAAAGTCTATAGTCTAAAGTCTACGAAAAAAAAAGAAAAGATTGCTCTTTTCAGCATCAAATAAAGGTTGTATTTAAGCTTATGAAAAAAATCATGGTATAAATATTATGATGATTTTCTCCCATTTATATGTAATCATTGCATTGTTTTTTAGAATTTCTTTGTTGTTTCACATGCGACTAACTAAATGAAATATGGCTTTTTTACTGTTAAACCAATAAGAATTTAGCAATTATATTGCATTCCAAAAAGAACAAAGCCAATCCTTTATTTGACCGACTTTTAATTTGTTGATTTGTCATTCGACAAAGAAATCTGACCTTTATCTTGATACAAAGAAGATAAAATTTTATTGGGTTTAATTAAATATTTCTTTGACATTTATATCTTTTGGTTGGTGCAACTGGAAGATATGAAGATTTTCTTGGTATGTATAAAGTCGGAAGAGAGGAAGAAAGCTGAAAAAAAAGAGAGAGCGAATAAGTGAATAATACTACTTAGTGTTTCTAACTTTCATGATTAGTTAGTTTACTGGCTTGACACATGCCTTTACTATTCGTCATATATGTAATAATATTACCCAATATTTATCCACATGTTTTAATTTTGCGCAGCAATCGTATTCTACTATACTACAATTAGTAACAAATGTTCAGTTGTTTCAGAAATTAAAAACAAATCGGATCTGTTCTTTTTTTTTTACAATAGCTGAATATAAATTATTGCTTTTACTAATTTTTCAATCTGTTTCATTATCTTTAACGAGTTTCTTTCCTTAATAAGCTTTAAAGGCTAATCTAACAGTTCTAAATCTCTCTTTTTTTTCGGAAATCAGGAAAATTGTCTAATCAAATAATTTCTTAATTAGTAGAATAGAAAAAAAGTCGTTATACTCCCAAAAAGTCAATATGATAATGGTAGTACAAATACAATTCGCTATGTCCTGTTAAATTGATCCCGTGATTTTTATTGTCCAATAGTAGCTTGGTTAAGTGCACTTATAATCTATATAATTAAAAAAATTTGTGTGTAACGATAACGTTTAGATTAACAATATAAATAATCACATTATAAATGTGTAACATAGTCACGTGATGTTACGCAAATTCTAAAAAAGGAAATTTTTCTTACAAAAAACGGAAAAATAGTTGCACAAAGTTACACGAAATTCCAAAAAAGGAAATTCCGTTATAATTCGTTTAATTCTGGCCAGTCTTACAGCATTATATAATTTTCGCACATAAAATAGGCCTGCATTATGATTTTCGCCTATATCAGATATGCACATTTATTATCACGTGATTTTTTCGCAATGACAACTAATAAATTGTGTATTTACGTTTATTTTTTATGTGAAATACATATACCCGTTGCGAAGCAATGGGCAGCACCTAGTTGTATATTAAAAAAAATATATTTGTTCATATTTTTTGATATTAAATATTAATTTATTAAATCTGATTATAATAACATTAATATACAATTCTGATCATGTATTTTTTTTTTTTTTTTGACTGATGAAATTAAAGTAAATGAAAATACCATATCTAATATGCAAAGCATTAATAGGTAAAATGTAAAAAGTTTTTTTTATCAAAAACTCATCATGAAAAATAATTATCAAATGTAAACTATAAGTAACTGAAATAAAATTATATGATCTAATGAATCAAAATTTCAGATTTTTGGATTAGACAACCATGTTTATTGCTAGAAAAAATCTGAAAAAACTTTTAATAAAGTCTATAATTAAGTTTAAAAATGGAAGTATTTTTATATGAGATGTTTCACTTTTTTTAGAGTAGAATACTTATGTAAGATTAATAGAAGTTTTGATACTGAATTGTATCAAAGAATTTTTGATAAAGATCTCTTAAATATATTAGAATTTTACAATTTAAATCACTCAAATATAATTTTTTAATAGGATAATAATCCAAAATATATTGCAAAATATATTTTGAAATGGTTTGAAAATAATAATATTCAATTATTCAATTGGTTATTTCAATTTTCAGATCTAAATCCAATTGAGCATCTTTGAAATAATGTAAACTATTATCTTAGATAATTAAATGTAAAAATTATACCATATTTGGTATATATATAAATAAATGAATTGAAAGATGAATTAAAAGATTTGAAGAGTGAAATTAATGAATTAAGAAAATTAGAAAAGCAATTGCAAAACAAATGAATTAAACTGAAAGTAATTATGAGAAAAGCCTCTGAAAAATTTTACATATTAGAAGTAGAGAAAAACTAAGAAACTGCAGATATCGAAAATGATACATTTCTAGTTATTATCCCACGTGATAAAATGCAAATTTTCTTTTGATTCTTAAATATCCTGATATAAATACATATTTTATTATTATGTAATAATGTGATTACTGAATGAATTTATCTTTGCTAATTAATTTTTACAAATGTTTAAGATTAATTGTACAGTAGTGATTGTTCAAGGGAGGAGGGAATAAATACAGTGCTGTAACTGCTCCTTGAATTTAAATATAGTTAATAATAAGAATTTAAATGCCATAGTTATTAAATAATTAATAACTCATATTAATTGGTGGAAGATATCTCTATTTTTTTTTGTTGCGCCATATCATGTGATTATGACTGACCAGAAGTCCAGAAGATCGAATTACAGATGCGAGTTCTTTATTGCGTAATCAACACGGTCCTGTATTTTATTCGCCAATTATATTCGCCTGTGAGATTATCAACCCTTCGAGAAAAACTTACAGCCGCGATTGTAGAAATGTATTCGCAACATATAACCTCAATAGTCATTACTATTTACAACTGGTCCCATATTCTTTATCTGCAAAAAGCAGGGCTTAAACCTCCGTACAACTTTCATCAATTGGGTGGATGACTGTAATCCTAATGTGAGCTCGAAACATTGTAATAAAGAACATGAGACATATTACTTACATGGAATGAATTGCGGCTTTTAAAGACCGAAAGCCCTTGAGGAAATTAATGTTGAATGATTAAATGGGATGTTATAATGAAATAGGTAAGTTAAAAGAACCTTTTAATTTAAATTAACAAAGTTGGGTTCATGGACATTCATATATATTTGTCATAAATTTATACAAGTTATATTAACTGTTATTATTCTTGGAAACTTCGGAGATTTTTTATTGAGTTCATTAGCCGAACACATAATCAACAAAGTAAAAATAAAGTAAAAGAATTAATGATAAAATATAATTACTGGTATTATATTCCGCTCATAATATTGATTTGTCAGTAAATAATGAGGAATTTCTATTTTGCGTCTAGCTGTGGTGGATTTTTAAAAGTATTTTGTACAGTAGTAAATACTAAATGCGGGAATTTAGTTCAAGTAATAAATTTTTGAAAAAAAAGCAACTCATTACAATAACACTTTTTATTTTATAAAATTGTTAAATGATTTTATTAGTATTCCCTTCTAAGCAAAGCAACAAAATCTTTGTAAAACTAAGCAAAATAAGAACAAAAAAAAGTTAAACTATTTCTTAATTTAATAATGATTCAATTATGGTCCTTATTAATTTAGTGATTACAAACGATCAACATTTCCCAAATCACGACAAGCTTCTTGAACACGTTTAATCATAGTTTTCTCAGCTTCACGAATAAAAACACGAGGATCATAATATTTTTTGTTTGGCTTATCTTCACCTTCAGGATTACCAACTTGAGATTGAAGATAATCTTTTTTACCTTCGTAATAATTTTTAATACCTTCCCAATAAGCCCATTGAGTATCAGTATCAACGTTCATTTTGATAACACCATAACTAACAGCTTCTTTAATTTCGTCCTTAACAGAACCACTACCACCATGGAAAACGAACCAAACAGGTTTATCAGATTTACTATTGAGTTTTTGTTTGACGTGATCTTGATGTTTTTTAAGTAAAATAGGAGAAAGTTTAACATTTCCGGGTTTATAAACTCCATGAACGTTACCGAATGCAGCGGCAATAGTAAACAAATCGGAAACCTGACTTAATTCACGATAAACATCCCAAATATCTTCAGGTTGTGTATATAATGCTGCATTATCAACTCCCGTATTATCAACACCATCTTCTTCTCCTCCTGTAATACCGATTTCCATTTCTAATAATAAATTGATTTTTGACATACGTTCAAGATATTTTTTACAAGTTGCAATATTCTCGTCTTTTGGTTCTTCTGAAAGATCCAACATATGAGAACTAAAAAGTGGTTCCTTATGAATTTTAAAATATTCTTCATCAGCTTCTAGCATTCCGTCAAACCAAGGTAAAAGTTTCTTTGCACAATGATCAGAATGAATAATGACTGGGCTATGGTTGTATCGAAAACATATTTATTAGTTTGATTTCTGTGAATCACAAAAAAAAACGGTTTATGTTAAAATTAATTTCGCATACTTACATTCCATAGTCCTTTGCAACTTGTCTAATGTGATGGGCGGCGGAAACAGCCCCAACAATACTAGCACGTTGTCCTTCGTTACTTAGTCCTTTACCAGCGTAAAAAGCCGAACCACCTTGAGAAATCTGAATAATAAGTGGTGCCTTGATATCACGAGCAGCTTCCAAAGCTGCATTAACTGTTGAACTAGAAGTACAATTCACTGCTGGAATAGCGAAACCTTGTTCACTAGCATATTTTAATAATTTACGAACATTTTCTCCGGTGATAACACCAGTTGGAATACCAAGTTCTTTACAACCCATTATTAATTGTTTTTTTTTTTTTAAAAAAAGTGGGTTTGGTTGGGGGATTTCTGTACTGGTTTTATAATTTATCAAATTCTCACGCCATTACAAATCTGATTTAAAAAAAAATTTTCGTTCATTGATGGTCATTAAAGTTACGTCGTACAATCGATATTTAATTTATTGGCTAGATAAGAACAGACAGAAATAATAAATAATAAAAACTTTCAGTTCCAATATCTAATCGATTCGTGATAATATCTTTCGAAATTCAAAAACTTCAAAGCAAAATGAACAAAATGAACAAAATGAATCTTTAACAATATTAATATATTCAATTTTTTTTTATACCCAGTACGTTTGATAAAAGATAAAAAAAAAAAATTGTGCAGATAATTATTATCCTTATTTATAGTGGTACAACCTTTTCCGCTTTTGAATTAACAGGGGAAATTTAGTACTAGGCTTTTTGTTGTGGGTGCTGCGTCATTTCAGTGATGCTTTTATATTTATAATACCAAAAGTGATTAATTAATAAGAAAAAAGTTTACTTATAAAGCATTTTATATTAATTGTTTGAATATTCTGAAATTTTCTAAGTAATAAAGTAATAAATAAATAATTAGAGCTATGCTGTGCTATATCTATTAAAATGATGTTCCAATAAAATTGAAATACATGTGAAAATATTGGTACATGTCTTATTTAAAATACATTTCTCAGGTTACTCCACTTTTTTAAATAGTAATTTAACTAAAAAATTTTTAAATAATAAATTATATATAATATAACTAAATTTTTTTTTTTTTTATTTTATTCATGATTTTTTCTTTTAAAAAAAAAGATTATTGTTATACGCGGACTCCTCGTCCACTAGGTGATGATGTGGTTCTTTGCTGTTTTCGATTTTTATCAAAATAATAGTTTAGGAGGTTTTGTTGGGCCGCATTTAAACTACCAAGATACTGGAATAATGTAGTGTCATCTCCAATTACTGAATAAATTGCAACAAGTGCATCAACTACTGATTTTCGAATTTCAGGTTTTGGATCACTGAATCCCTATAGTATAAAAATAAATTTGAACCAAACTTTGAATATTACGGAAAAAATTTAAAAATTTAAAATAAAACATTTATAAATCAAACCTACTTTAATAGCTAACGGTACAATACTTCCAACTTGTCTTTCCAATGATTTCTTATCGAATCTTTTTACCAATTTTGATAAAACTACAAAAGCAGATCCTTTCATGCTCGTCTTTGAACCTAATTGTGGAGAGTTACTACCCGGTAATGGCGAACTTCCAAATGTATTAAAAAGGCTTGATTCCATTATATCAATTAATGCGTATAGCCCAACATTAGCATCTACTATTTGAATATAATTGTCTAAAATATCGTCGGCCTGTCCGCATACCTGCAAAGAAAAAAAAACAAACATACTATTAAAAATTATCACAACTATTATTTATACTTCAAATAAAAATACTATACCGCTGGATCAGTCCGACATTCTAATAATACACGTAATATATCTCTTTCTTGACCCCTGGTATAATCCGATTGATTATTAATCAATTGCCCAAGCAGAATTACTGCTCCCTCCTTTAATTCGTTATTTTGCTAAAGGAATTAAAATGAATAAATATCGTAAAATAACTGCAAACCAAGATAAATCAATAATTAAAATACCAGTTCTAAATCACTCAAGAAACCCATTAATGCGTTAATTAATTCGATAAATCTATCTCCATTTTCCCATATATCCTCTGCCAATTTTTTATTTGATGATGGTGTTTCTTTAGATATTACAATAAGTTTACGAAATAAGTGGGCGTCGGTATTGTGATCATGTAAGCGAGCTAATAATGTCGCAAGCAATAAACGTCTCTCTTGAGCAGCACCAGGAAGAGATGATGCGGAATTGAAGCCTGTCAAACCAATATATGATGAAAAGATTGTCGGTTTATTAATGTAATTAATTTATGAATAAGAAAAAGAATTTATACTAACGTTGAGCTCTTCTTAAAGCTCTGTCCCGTGCACCAGATATTGAACTACCACTATCCACAGAAGAAGCTGGCGATGCAGGTGATGGTTCAACCACTGCATGAATATTGCTTATAGGCATATTGGTAGACGATTGTTCTTCTGGAATAGATACAGTATTTTTCGGAGAAATAACTGGTCTATCAGCCATCGAAGTTTCTTCTATTATTTCTGAATCCGTATTTTGTAAGTTTTGTAATATTGCCCCTGAAGATTCTTCCATAACTGTTTCTATTTTTTCTACTGTTTCTAACATATTTGACGTTTCAGATGATAGAGTTAATGTATTGTCAGAACCAATTATTGGAGAAGTGGGGGGAAGCGTTATCTGAAGTGACTCGTCATCAAGGGCTTCGGAATTTTCTTCAACATGCGTCGGCTCAGCTATTTCATCTTCTTGTATTGGTGCTAGTGGTGCTAACTTTGCATCTGTTCCGTTATTATCGTTTTTGAACCGTTCTTCAGGATTCAAATAGAATGGATTTACATTACCATTTAATGTATTTGCTAGTTGAGCCCATGTATCTTCAGTGATGTAAATACTTGTTGGTCGACTTATTGTCATGTCAACAAAGTTTTCAGGAACATTTTCCTAATATGAATTAATCTCTTAACAATAAATATTAAATTCGCAATAAAATGAGTAAAAATTATAAATTGCTTTACCTCATGTATATTATCTTCTTCCATATCCAATTTTTCTACAAGGTCTTTAAGATTTGCTAGCTCGGGATCTTTATCATCAAACTCTTGATATCCTAAATCATGTGGTAATGGCGGTAGGGATACAACACGACCTACCGGTTTACTACTATGGTTCATATGGTCTCTTTCTTTGGTATTTGACTTCTCAGATTGATTTAAATCAAATTCGCTTATAGTATCTTCATCTTCCTCATGACCTTCACTTGGCCTATCAGTATTTTCAGTCCGATCACTATCTCTTGACCTGTGTCTACCTTTATTGATCCTTTCTGGTGTCTTGTTATTTGGATATCCATTATCACGATAAACATTTCTTTCATCCCAATCATTTCTACGTGGGTCTCTTGGCGATGCCTTTATGTTTCTTTCATCCCAATCATTATCTCTGGAAAATCTAGGTGATGGCCTAGTATTTTTACCTTCTAAACTCTCCCTTGATTCTCTTGGTCGAAGTCTACTCGTTCTATCGTCCCATTCATGATCTCTTCTTGGAGATGGTTGACTTGACTTCTCATCCCAATCATTTTCTCTCAAGTCTCTAGGTAATGATCGAACACTTCTTTCTTCCCAATCATCTCTTACATCTCTTTCTCTTCCGGAAGATCGACTGCTAACTTCATCCCAATCATTCTCTCTCAGATCCCGCTCTCTCGGTATAGGTCGTTCAATAATTTTATTATCCCATTCAGTGGATTTTGAGCTTTTAAGCGAACGTTTTCCATTTAATCTTTCATCTGAATCGCTTTGATTAGAACCTCTAAGGAAAGGACGCCTATCTCTTCCATCCCACTCCTCTTCGCGTGAATCTCTCAAATTTCGTTGATTTCTACCATCTAACTCATATTCCCGTAATTCTCTGGGTACTCTCTTTTCCCTCTCATCGTATTCGTACTCTTTACGTTTGTCTCTTTCATTCCAACTATTTTCCTTATGAGGGGTTTTTTCTCTTAACATTTGGCTCCTTTCATCCTTTGCTGGCCGTCTACCCCTCTCACCTAGTTCATATCTATCATCTTTTTCATATATATCAGTATCTCTGAACATAAATCTTTCCCTTTCATCCCAATTACCACTGTCTCTATACATTCGCCTTTCATATTCATCTTCTCTTGTTGGAGTTTTTGTCCTTCTTGTCCTATCAATATCTCTTGCACGTGAATCAGGCCATTGAGGTTCAGCTGTCTTTGGTCGGTTTCTTCGTGCCCATTCTTGTTCCTTTGAAATCTCTTTTTCTTTAGAATTTCGTAAGTCATCTCCTCTTTGCATTAAAAGTGGCGCTCTTTGATTTTCCACCCAATCATTAATATTGTCTTTGATATTATTTTTCCGGGCGGTTTGAAGTTGTAATGGAGGTGGTCTTTGGGTATATAAATGTGATTGCATTTCTCTTTCGTATTCACGCTCACGTAATTCATATTCACGTTGTTGCTGCAATTCAATTTCGCGCTGTTGTTGTAATTCTGCTTCACGTTGCTGCTGAATTTCAAGCTCACGTTGTTGTTGAAGCTCAAATTCTCGTTGTTGCTGAAGCTCAAATTCCCGTTGCTGCTGAAGCTCAAATTCTCGTTGTTTTTGAAGTTCTAATTGCTGCAATTCATATTCACGTTGTTGCTGTTGCAATTCCAATTCGCGCTGTTGCTGCAATTCAAGTTCACGTTGTTTTTGTACCTCTCGCTCCTTTTGTTTTTGTATTTCGAGCTCTTGTCTCTGCAACTGTAATTCACGCAACCGCTGTTGCTGCATTTCACGTTCACGTTGTTGTTGCAATTCTCGTTCTTTTTGCAACTGTATTTCACGTTCACGTTGTTCCTGTAATTCACGTTCACGTTGTATTTGTGCTTCACGTTCGCGTTGTTTTTTCAGTTCTCTCTCACGTTGTTGCCTTTCTAATTGCTCTTTCCGATCTGCAATAACTTTCTCTTCGTACATACGCCTTTCTAACTGCTGTTGCTCCCATTCTCGTTCTTGTTCCTCCATAAGTCTTGCCTGTTCCTCGGCTAAAACTTCTTCCTCAGCTTCATCTAATTCTTCTTCCCATCCAACCATATTACCTACTAAATCTACTACTTTGTGATCGAAAGTAAATAAGATCGTTTCAAATGCATCGGGATTTAGTTTATGTAAATTTATCAGCAATTGACTGAGAGGTTGGTAATTTTCTGATGTTTCTTTGGTATTAGTTACTAATGGAATAAGTCGGCTGGTAAGGAGTTTATATTTATCTGGATCCCCTAAATATCCAGTAAGTTCTTGATCATTTTCAACCATTGTTAATTTTGGTTCAATTAATTCATTTATCCACAATAGAATTCCATTCAAAATTTTACGTTTTTGTGGCAACGTAAATGCGGACTTTTTCTGTGTTGCTCCAGGAACTAATAATGATAAACATTTATTTAAACCTGCAAGAGCATAATCGCTTCCAATAGCATTTTTCACTCCAGGGAAAAGATTTTGATGTATAATTGATTGTTCTGATTTACTATCATCATTAACAAGTAACAAAAGTCGTGGTATTAAATTTTCAAGACGAATAACCCTTGCTAATTCAGGAATAACACTGGGATCCAGAAAATTCTCAATAACTTTAGGAGTTGGATCATTCAACATATTAAGTAGTACTGGACCCAATTCTTCATCTGATTTTTTGAAATCATTAGCTGGAGACGATGCTAATGATCTTTGTACTACTGATTGCGCCACATTGAATAATCCTTCGATTCGAATATTCCAGTCACTATGTTCTAATTGTTCAATAACTGTAAGTTCTCTAGGTTGTATATTTTGTGTTTGTGGTGAACCTTTTTTGGTTTGTGAACTTGTAGGCTTATTAGATTTTGAAGGTGTGTTATTGGCTGCCGAAAGATTGTTCGTGGATTTACTTCTCATCGAGGGTGGTGCAGGTGATTTCGAACGTAATGGAGTTACTGGTGGTTTCATAAGCTTCGAAGATTCTTTTACGGTTTTTGGTGAATCATTAGGCATTGAGTGATTATCACTAGCAATATTATCTGGTTGTGGAATACTAAGTCGTCTTGATTTACTCATGCTTGAAGATCTAGCACGATTTCTTGGAGCAGGTGTAGTTGATCGTCTTGGAGGTGAGGATGTCGTTATTGGTGAAGTTGATGAGGGAGTCATTGAAAAATTTCTCGATCGATCGCGTTCCAACTTTTTTTTTACCGCAGGTTCCAAATTTTTCAAAATCCTACACGTATTTTAGCCAGATTAAACTTTTGTTCAAACTATAATAAAAATGCGTTGTAACAAAATTGACATACTTTTCGCCTCTATCTGGCCAGACTTCATAAAATGTCCAAAACACTTCACGACATCCTTCCCTTACTTTAGGTGCAGCATCAGTTAAGCCCTTTCGAACACATTTTTCTAGTGATTCTACACCACCGGATCGTTCCATTGCGTCCTTTCGATCAACATGTGCTTGAATGACTGTTTTCACAAACCCGATAGCATAAGTTCGTAATTGTGTATTCTTTTCTTCCATTGCATGCCAAACTTGAGTTACAAGTCTAGCATGATATGAACAATGTTGTAATAATGAGTTTGCCGAGTTGGCGGCAGCATTTGCCACCATTTTTTTTGTTGAGCTAACCATTTTTATTAAACTTGCAAGTAAATTATCAGCAAAGGGGTCAATCGCCGTTTTAAGGTGTGATGCTAAATCTTTAATTAATCCACTTGTAGCTAATGTGAGTGTTGTACGTAAACTCGCAAGCTAACATTCGTTATTCACCCCCCACAAGTTGAAATGTAATAAAAGTAAATTAAGTTTATCTCACGTAAAGGTGTGATTAAAAAAAAAATTATAAATATTCAACGTACTGATGTGAGAATTCCATCCATAAGTAATTTCAACCCATTTACAAATACATCTGGATATTGTGATGCTTCTCCCCTTGTCAAAGATCTCAGTTTATTAATCCCTCTCTCCCGAATTAACCAATTTTGTTCGGATTCTTTTCCTGAGAACGGTGCCAATAAGTTTTGAAACTCTTTTTCCAGTTCTCTTGCACTTTCAACCTAAATAAGAACGATCGTTGAATAATGTGTGATTAACGAGGTTAAATGTGATATTTTACTTACGTGTATTACTCCAATTTCACTATCAGCAGAACTAGGGGGTCTAGTAACATATTCTATAGGTTTTGATATTTCCTCATTCTGAGTACCACCGCTCATATAATCTTCCTCGGTAGGTTCTGTCACATTATCAGGATAAACATCTACGTCATTTGTATCAGTGGTTGATAATTTTGATGAAATATATTCTACTATTGCAGGACGAACCGATTGTTTCTCAAGCTCACGTTTAAGATCTGATTTGGCATGTACTGCTGCACCACTGTAAATATAAAATGCATATTATTAAACTTAAACTTTACTTAATTAAAAATAAAAGTCAACCTAATAATCATCTCACCTGAAAAGTAAAACTATTCTGTCTTTTGCAGTTTCTCTCACTTGCTCATGAGGGTCTTCCAATAATTTTACCATATGTGGTACCCATTGTTTTATAGAAAAATCTGGAATCCTCCTAGTACATGTAACTATCCATTGTAAAATCTGAAATTATGATTATAATAGATTCGTAAAAAAATTTTAATTTGTTTGTTAATTGTTAAAATATTAAAAATAATAATATTTAAATATTCACCTGTTCGCGAACTCTCCACTGTTTATGTCCATAAGCTGTTTCTTTAATTATAGTCGCTAATGGTCCTGTGATTGCATTACCACCATTCTTCGTAGCTGATTCCCACATAGTCAATAAAACATTTGATGCTGCATCTCTTGCTTTGTCTCTATTATCTCCTAACTTATCTATTACTGCCGCTGCAAAAGCTATAACAACATTCTTAAGAAATGTAGGATGTGTTTCTGATATTAAAGATACTAATGGGTTTAGGCAAATCAGTGCTGCAAATGAAACTTGTTGTTGAGAGCCTTTGAGAGCATCTCTCAAAGCTGGTACAAGCTGATTAATTTCTTGTGGCTAAATAATATAAAAAAAAAATTATAATTAGCAATTGATGATTTTGATTATTAGCAGCGAAAAGAATCGAAATAATTAATATTTCACTCCCAAATTACAAAAACCTCCTATTTCCATTTTTGGTTAATTTAATTGATCCCAAATTCATGATTTGAAATCAATATCTAATAATTTACTAACCTCTAACGGAGTTTCCTCTAATAATTCATCTTCTAAAGTTGAAATCGCTTCAATTTTTTTTTCCGTGTCTTATATATATAAAATTATTTTTTTTAATGTAATATCCAATAATGAAAATATGTAAGAAAATATTTATTATCAGTTTTTTTGCGACAGGTAAGTTAAAATAAAAACACTCAATATCATAAATAAATAAATAAATAAATAATAAGGACATACTATTCCCCTTTAATGCGAGAAGCACCTTATCGACAGCTTCTGTCATTGGTGCAAATCTGAAACTTATGTGATTATTTTTATCTTAAATATTTTGCTCAAAATTCCCATTCATATACTGTAAAGTTTTTTTAATTATATGTATATATTTTTTAATTAATCGTCCTAGTAATAGATTTTTTTTGTTTACAGCAAGCAGGAAGTGAAAAAAAATATCTGAGAAAAGTAGTCAAGGGTCAGGTGACACTCGTACACCTTTCTGTGGGGATGGTTACTAAATACTAATAAATAATTTAATTTCTAGAATTATATTAAAACTGCGGGTTTGAGTACCATTTTTTTTAGTCGCAATTTGACAGGTGAAAAAATATGATTTTTAAAAGAAAACAATGTGATCAAAGAAATCAGCTGCAGTTTTTTTGGGCGTTCAATCCATCCAAGGAAAATAAAAAAACGTAACCATTCACGAAAGAAGTTCCACATTATTTTAGTACTGTTATAGTTAGTTATAAATCGCACAACATATAGTATATTAAATAGAACACACTTAATAATTTTTTCTTGTAAACAAATTTCAAAATTGTCTTAGCTTCCATAAAAATTCTTATTTTCGTGTAACACTACTTTATTTTATGAACAAGTAAAATTAAAAAAAAAAAATTAGGTGAGTGTAGGACTCATTTCGAAATATATGTCACGTGCCCCAATAAATCTGCAGTAATCAAAAGAATTTATTGAAAAGTAAAAAAAAAAAAAAAAAGGGAAATTACATTGATCTTTAAATTATAGAAAAAAAATTTTACGCTGAATCTAATGATATTCGTAGGAATATAATGAAAAATGCAGTTAATTTTTGAAAAAAAAAACGTTTGTGATGATTTCTATCTCACTACAATATTAATAAAAAAATTTCTTTGTAGATTAAATAATTTTTTAAGATTTTGTATTTACAAATCCTATAAATTATAGGATCATCGAAAATTTTTTATTACTAAAGAGAAAAAAGAAATATATATATATTTTTGAAGTTTTGTTATGGAATAATGCAGATTTGAATAATACCTTTTGTTATACAACTATATATCTATCCAAAAGGGAGTTCTTATAAAGGGAATTAAATAAATTTCTTTGCAATCTATCAATTAAACTAAACTGAGCCATTAATTAATCTTCCAGTTTACTATTTTTCATAGTACCTTGATGTTCTTTTCATTATCTGTTACCCATAATTCCCAAGCCATAGCGTAACCTTTTTCCAGATTTGCTACAATTCTTTGAGTATCGAAAAGCCTCATACTATCGCGATTGAGAAATAGTTTTTTCCTTAATTCGATAAGTTCTCCAAAACCACTTCGATGAACTTGCGGTGGCATAAAATG
Organism: Glomus cerebriforme; assembly: GCA_003550305.1. Taxonomy (NCBI): domain Eukaryota; kingdom Fungi; phylum Glomeromycota; class Glomeromycetes; order Glomerales; family Glomeraceae; genus Glomus; species Glomus cerebriforme. The sequence continues at coordinate 57,489 of QKYT01000144.1, read as the reverse complement.
TGGGAAATTGGGTTGCCAGTAATTATATCTTACTGACCTGGCAAGCTCGATTGCTCTTCGTTCATAATCAGCATGATCTTTGGCAATCATTTTTTCACCAGAACCAGTTGATTTGCATATTGAAGCAGCAACTCTTGAACACCATTTATGATCATTTCCGCAGAGCGTCAAGATCGGGGTTCCAGACCACAAGATATCACAAGCTGTCGTATGTGCATTTACTTGTGGTGTATCTAAAACCAAATCAGCGACTCTTCCACGAAGAATATGATCGTGTTTGCCCGCTATATCTGTAAAATGAATGCGGTTTGCAACTCCCATACCAGCCCATTGTAAAGCCGTACTGTACAAATTCTTAGCTCCATCCGCGGGAAATTTTAATAACCATAGGATAGAATTAGGTACCTGAGCAAGGATCTCCAGCCACACCTTGAATATAACTGGGTCAATCTAAAAAGGAAAATAAAAAATTTAGTACACTTATAAAATTTTACAGGTAAATTAGGAAATTTAATAATCTTATGCAATAAATTGATTGTTAAATATTTTAAAATTACTTTAACTCACTTTATATAATTGGTTAAAGTTTGCAAAAATTACCCAATCATCAGGAACACTCGGGAATAATTGTTGTCGCATCTTCCAGCGTTTGTCCTCTTCAAGTGTCCATTGAATATCTGCACGAGACGCAAAAACAGTGCCTCTTATGTGTTGATCGTCACGAAACCCTTGTCTATGATCATTTACAAAGTAGGTATCTGGAAGACTAAGAGTTTTCTCCGGGTATACCCAAATATTATCATCATCTTCTTCAGGATCTAACTCTTCACAAATATCACCTACGTGATGTTTTGTTTTACGTTTAAATGCCTCTTCATTTGTTAACATTGGTGGAACGATCATATCATCTACAATGTTATAATCGGTCCATAGACCTCCCATCGTGCCAGCAAATCCCATATGTTGCATTTGAATAGGTGCAGGTCGAGCAGCAAAAATATGATTCCGGTCTCCTGCTGTATATCCGTTCAAGTTGATCAATATATGGATACCATCTTGAATGATCTGATCACATATATCTTTAGTAGAGCTTCCACTACAATCTCTAGAGTGATCACAACCTGCCATAATTTTTTGCCTATACGTAGATCCATCATCAGGATTTAATGCGTAAACGTAAACCTCAAAGTGTTGCCTGTTATGAAATTCAAAAACAGATTGCATTAAATGAGCAAGTGGGTGATCTTTTAGGTCAAATGATACGTATCCAATTTTAATTCTTGGAGATGGTGGTGGCGGTGGAGGAAAAACGGTATCCGGAAGCCAATTGGCAGTAAATGCATCATATGCAATGTGTAATGCTTGACGATGACTGACCAATCTTATTTGCTTTGGACTAAGATCATAAGTAAACGTGTACCATGGCTGTACAGGACTTGGAGAAGGTTGTGGTAAATTTGGTGGAACTTTTGGACGAAGGTATTTTTCATTATATTTAACATTTTTACAGATTGCTTGTTGAAGAGTCTGCGAAATAATTTGATTTCCATAGCATTCAATATACCAACGATGTTGAACACGACGAGTCAATCTATTAATAAGTCGTAAGATAAAACCACCTTCGTTCTTTAAACTCGGTGGATTTTTTGTGGAAGCTATTAAGTCAGCCCTTGTTTTTAACCATTTATAGCATGCATCATCAGAATTAAGTCCAACACAAAGAAAATTGAAGAGTTTATGCAGTCCTCCAAACTGTTGGATAATCCCTTCTCCGAACTTTGCCCCTTCCTTTATAAAGTTATCAACAACATCAGAAACTCTTCCCATCATTCCAACTTTCTTAGGAATATCTGAAAACATCAAAGTATTGCATTGATCTACATAGAAAACTCCAACACCGCCACGTTTTGACCAATCACAAACTGAATTGAGCGCTTGTGAATAAAATGTCAAAGCATCAGTGTTATCTGGATTAATTGTATAAGCAGTTTCAAAAAACTTTAAAGCGTCCTCCCATCTCCCTTCACTTCTACATTTTTCTCCAGTAACATTACATCCTAAAACAAATCTTCTCGTTATTTCATCATCATGGGGCTTATTCCTTCCAAATATTTTTTGATAAATAAGAGTGGCATCAATCAAATTATTTTGTCTCCAATAAATATCTGCCATCGCCATATAAATATCGGGATTATTTTGATCGAATAAAACTGCCTTGTACAGGAATTTTAAAGCTAAATTTGGTCCATCAAGAATTTCTTGACCCATTGTAACCGAATCAGATATCTTAGTCAATACTTCCGCAAGAAGAAGAAATGATTCTGATGTTGGATATGTTGCAATTGACATATATAACAAAAGTAACGATATCGATCGCATAGGTGTTGCATTTAAAAATTTTGAACATTTCACTGGATCTGTTTCAAACGCCTTTGCAATCTCAAAGAATCCTGAGGCAGCATCTTTTTGTGCAAATTCACGATCATGATAACTAATAATGAAAGTGTGACCAGGCAGATATCCATGAGCAAATGGAAATAGGTATTGTAATAAACCTGTAAGAACGAAATCAGGGTCCATAAAGAAACTTGGTATGGGCGAATTTACGAAAGAATGAGGTTGTAAACCATTCAACAAAGTAACAGTTTGTTGTACATTCATGTAATTTTGTATGCAATAACCATAAAAGTTGCAACATCCCAGTATATGATCAATCAAGTCTACAAACTGAAAATTTGCACAAGCTACCACGATGACATTTATGAGATCCTCAATAGAATCCTCATATCTATTAAGATATTGTTTAACCAATGCTCGCCGTCGATATAATGATTGTATTTGATTCCACTCAGTATTTGGTATCGTTTGTTTTATTGTATCTAACCTGTTAATCACGGCGTCCAATACTTCCAGTGCTTCATTGTGATAATTATAATTTGGATTCATGAATGCTGTGATAACGGAGTCGATCCATAACCAATCTGTAGGTTTGTGTAATACCGATTTTTTTGCATGAAAAATTGCTTGTGAATAATTACCGACCGACCAGTATGCCTTTGCCAATTCCGCATTGTCGGATTGTAGCTTCAATACTTCTAAATTTGAACCGATCGGATCCTGCATATTCTTCCGAATCGTTTGGAACTTAAGTGTACTTAACGATATTCGGTCGCTCGTCGAAGTCCTGCCGTATTGCCGTATTTGCCGTATTTGCCGTATTTGAAGGTAAAAATGCTATCCCAGAGAAAATAAATCTTCTTTTAGCTCTTCTATTATTTATTGTATAGGAAATACAACCAATCACCTAACAAAGGAGTCAGTTGGTTGAGGGAAATGTTGAAGATCGAGCGTGATAAATTGTTGAAGCATAATTTTGTATAATCCTATGTAATTTATTTGAAAATTCATAAAAAATTGGGAAACAAGAGTTTCTCACTATTTACGATTGTATGAGACACTTACTTACAAAGAAAAAGAAAACGAAAACTTGTATGTTTTCGCAAAAGAATGGCAAAAAGTTTGCTTGCTATAATTTTAATAAAAAGGTACTAACTTATTAATAATGCTCTTTCCATATTATTGTTATTGTAAGTATTTAATGTTGAAAAAAACTTACTGGTTTATTTTTGTTAAGAGCCGCTGCTTCTCTTTCTTGATATTATTAGAACGATGTTAAGAAAAGCGTTTTATTTAAAGACACCTACATATTAATTAAAAAAAATTCGTTAAGAGAGGGGTTTTCTTTATTACCTATAAAGTGACTTTGGAAATCAGCATTTCGGGTTTCTTAACAAAAGAAGAAAGTTTTTTGATTAAGTTACAAAAAAGTTTAGGAGAGACGAACATAAACTAAAGAAAAAGAAAATTACGAATTTATGGTTTAAAAAATATAATCTTTAAACCATCGAACCTCTCAAAACTCTTAACAAAAGAAAGTAGCTTTTGTATATATAAAATTTTTAGAAACGTTGAACAAAAAATGATACAGGTAAAATATATTATATACCTTAAGTAATAGAACAAGCGAAACCTTGAATGAAAAATCGGAAACGCTTCTTCACATGTAAGGGCGGTGTCAAGTACGAGAGAGAGTTTGTAAGGGTTATAACTCAATACTCAAATAAATCGAGAGATCAATAATCAAATAGAAAATATATGCAGGAATCACATAAGTTAGTGTCAGGTCCTTTGGGCTAAGACACGATTGCTAGTAACTCTTTAAGGTAATGAATTGATAGGCTAAGCTAAATTGATTGACGAATATCAAAATGAACTATAATACATTTGGTAAGGGATTTTATTAGGTAAAATTCTTGATCTCTATTTTCTTCTCCACAGAGCGCAGTAATTGTTTCCAAAGTCTCGAATATTTGAACTAATTTGAAAAATTTTTCATTCTAAAACTTGAATACAAAAAATTTTATGTTGGAATCAATTTCTAATTATAAATCGAAGTATAATAATGATCACACGGTTTACAAATTTTAAATGTGTTGGGGCAATAGAATTCCAAGCCACATACTAAACAATAAAATATATTACTAATATTTTTTTTAAAACGCGTAATTTCCAATTTTAATTATTTACAAACAACTTGGCACTATGAAATCATTTTAGTTATTACGGACTTAGTATTTCAAATAATTTGTAAAATTCGCTAACTACAAAGAAGCGACTTAAAGCCATACAGGGGAAAAGTATAATAAGGCACCTGTCAGATCAGTGACAAGGGGCAGAGTAGGGGCATTCCATCATAATGTTGATCTCGGTTGTTTCACTGCAACTTATTCGTCTAAGCATTGCAATTCATTGTTTGTCAGAGGCGGTTGCTCTTGTATGACAAATAAATGAAAGGCTTTTTAGTTTTTAGATAGTTCTTACTGTATGTAATAACTAACCGGAATTCGGCCCTTCTCCGTCAAACGGAAAATCCCAATTTAATCGACTAAGAAAGATTATTAAAGGAGTCTTCCTTCTTTATTAAAAGATTGCAACTGCTTAAAAGAAAAATAAAAATACTTTGAAAACGAAGATCCTAATTATTATGATAGATGATATGAAATTAACAATTTAGGTAAAATCGATTCACACTATTAAATTAATTATACTACACATATTTGTGTTACATTTCATATTATTATTATTATATAATAAATAATGATTCATATTATCTCTTGTTTCCTTAAAAATATCTGATACGTGTTTATACTGTAGGATAAAAAAAGAATAACCGGTTTGCGAAGCACGAGACTTGAAAACCCCAAACCCTGTTAAATTAATGTTTCGCCACAAAAAAAAAAAGAATCTTTTTTAGGAACAAAGTTTAGGTATAACAACCACACAGTGAAATTCGATATACCGGAAGTAAAATCTCGATATAATTTAATTGTGGTCCAGAACATATTATCATAATCTATGATAAACCTATATTATATAATGGATTTTTGTAACATTTTTACTAATGGAACAGTGACTGTTCCGAACTTCGATATATTGAATTTTTACTGGGTTATATGTGAAATATTCGCGACTTTTTACAAGTTTTAATCATCCCACTAAGTAACGATCGACGGTGCGCAGTAGAAAATTTCATTTTCTGGGAAATCCGCTAACCAGGTTTATGGTACAATTTTTTTTTTTTTTTTTTAAAAAAAAAAAATTATAATTTTACGATTAAGAAAAAAATTATGTCTTCCCCTCGCGATCAACTTTTACAAACCTTAGCAGAAGCAGCTTCACAGCAACCAGAACGTATAAAAGTTGCCGAGGCACAGCTTAAACAGTGGGAAGTAGTTCCAGACTTTTATTCTACATTATTGGTGAGTGAAAAGTTTAGTTTAAGAATATAAATAGTGTGGTTCTTGTATCTTTGTATTATATAATATATGTAAAAAGAGCCATGAAAAGATTTATAGAGTATCGTGGTTTATTTTTGAAGTAATAAATTTATACCGGAACTTGACAATATTCTTTTATATTCGTTATTATAGAATATATAAAGAAAGATAATTTTGGTTTATTGTAAGATTATTACGCGTAAAAAATGAAATAAAAGATTGTATAAAAATAGTTTATTTTGATTATTAATTATTTTCAAATCATTGATTAATTAATTTATAATTTATCTTTCTTTGATGCATTTATAATTCGATAAATCCTGAAAAATTCGATTCGATCAAAATAATAATTAGTATGTGAATGATAATTATCATTACGAAAAGATAATCATAATTTACATAAAATTATTTATTTATTAATTAATTCATTTTTATTTTTTATTTTTTCATTATCAATTATATTTAACTTCGTAAAATGACGTTCGTTTATAGGATATTACCAATGACAAGTCCGTTGATGTGAATATTCGATTTTTTGGAGTTATATATTTCAAAAACGGCGTGGATAAATACTGGCGTAAAACGGCAAAAAAGTGATGATTAGAATCTTTTTCTTTTATTAATTCCAAGAAATTTCATATTTGATAATTTTTGTATTAATTGCTTTCATCCTTTATCGTCATAAGTGCTATTAACCCTGAGGAGAAAGCAAAGATTAGAAGCCAACTTTTGTCTTTTATGGACGAAAGTCATAATCAGGTGTGATAACGACTCGTAATATTTAATCAATTTATTTATAATTAATAACGCGTTTTTTTTTAATATTCTAGCTTGCAACTCAAAGTGCTGTTTTAGTTTCTAAAATTGCCCGCATTGATTTTCCTAACGATTGGTGTGCATGAGTTTTAAATATTAAGAATATCTATATATTATGAATCATATGAATAATATAAATTTTATTTAATCAAATTAGGCCGGATCTGCTTCAAAATTTGTTATCCATAATTCATTCAACAATGAATGTGAATCCGGCAATCTTAGTACAAAAGAGGGCAATATTAACATTACATTTAGTAGTGAAAGCTTTATGTTCAAAAACATTTGGACCAGATCGGAAAATGTTTGAACAGGTTTTTATCTTAATTTTTTTTTTGTTTCCAAATAATTTAAATAATTTGATCTTTTTGTTCTCTTATAAAATATACAAGGTTGCGCCAGAATTACTTCGTAATGTGGCTAGCATTTATGTAGAGCATACCAACCGGTTCTTCAATATGATTTCAACTTCTAATGATATTAGAAATTCAACGGATTTAGAAACGTCACTAATTGCGTTGAAGTCTATCAGACGTTTAATTATTCATGGTTTTCAAGATATCAGCAAGGTTGATGAGACGAAGGTGATTGAGACAATAATAATGATCTATTAATTATGGAAAACTTAAATTCGTTGGTCATTGTTTTAAATAATCTTATTCTCTATCATAGGCATTCTTTGTTTTAGCTTTTGATCATTTACAAAAATTTTATACTTTAAGTAATATTTTTTTAACCTTACAATTTAATTTTTGTTTATCGCATAACAAAATATAGTTTATTGATTATTACTTTTTTTTTTAAAAAAAAAAAAAACAGGAAATTCGTTTCAGAATACATCCTCTCCAATTTTTGAGCTCTTAGATTCAAAAGTTAATCTAATTGGAAAATTTTACGTTGAATTACAAAAATTGCGTCCGATTTCATTTATAATGACTCCAGGGTCTAGAGATGTAGTTCATTATTATTGGCAACTACTCGTCATGCATAGTAAATCGTACGAAACAGGTACGCAGATTATAAATTTTAGATTTTATCTATATATATTTTGTTAACTTAGTAAGATAAAAGAGAATTATTTAATTATTTTTTCTATTTGATATAGAAATGTCGACTCAACCATATGGCACAGAAAAAATTTTAATTCAAGCCTTATTATTGTTGAAAGGCATTATAAGGAAGTCTAGTTATAATCAGGATATCAAAGGTATTTATATACTTATATCTATAGTTAACATTTAAATTCATTGAAATCAACTTTAATATTTACGAAATAGAAAGTGAAGAATTGCGTCTTTCCAACGCGGTGAAGATACTAGAGGAACAAATATTGACTCCAAGTTTCGTCGAATCATTTGCCGAATTATTGATATCAAGTTATCTGATATTGAGAAAGGAAGATTTGATAATGTGGGAAGAGGACCCAGAAGGTTGGGTTAATTTTGATGAGACCGATCATTGGGAATATCAGATAAGAGTGTGTTTCATATAATTTGTCTTAAATCAAAGTTCGCCTTAATAGATAAAGAGAAGGAGCATCTTGAAAAGCTTATAAGCACAATAGAAGGGAAGGGTAAAATTGTACCAGACGCTTTAAAATCAAAATATGCCTCTTTATGTTTTGATTATAATTGCTTGAACTCGAAACAATTCACTCTGAATTAGCATTATTATTTATGATATTTCCTATTTTTTTAAAAAAATTTCTTATTTTGATGTCTTAGCCTTGCGCTGAAAAAGTCTTTACAGATTTAATCACTCAATGTCGGGATATTCTATCACCAAAAATTTTAAAATTGTTGGAAAATGCCGCATGTAAGTGGTCCCCCCCCCCCCTATTCAAAACTTTGTGATTTTATTAGCAAATGATGAGATTCCATATTTCACGACGGTCTTATTAGACATTTACTGTCAAAGATTAAACCGCCTTAATTGGCTTTTTTTCTGATCGATTAGAAATTTTATTTAATAAATTTTTTTTTTTCAAAAAAAAAAAAAAAACTATTTCTAATTCAAATCACTTACTTTTTATTTATTTGATTATGTAGCTTGTAAGTTTCATTTTACCTTCCGTTGTTTCTGAATCTCGAGTTATTAGATAAATTAATTAGATAATGATTTCAAATTTCTAGTGACTCAATCAGACAATTTGCTAGTTAAAGATGCTATTTATTGTGCAGTCGGATTAGGTTCACATGAATTATATGATGTGCTTGATTTCGATTCTTGGCTGGTTAATAATTTGTTGGTCGAAGCGGCAAATAACGATCCTAGGCAAGATTAATGTGAATTTTATTGATATTTTTCTCAATTAGTATTTTTATTGACTTTATCATGGAATCATATTTTACTAGTTTCAAAATAATTCGGCGTCGTATTGCATGGATTATTGGAAGATGGGTATGCGTTAAATTGTCAAAAGAAAATCGACCTCGAGTCTACGACGTTATGACATATTTCATAAACCCAGATGAGGATTTTGTCGTTAGATTGACTGCTGCAATTAATTTAAAGAGTTATATCCTTGATAATATTCCTAAAGATTGATTGATAAATTTATTTTATTTTATTTTATTTTTTTGCACTGATTGATTTGTTCTTAACTCCTAAAGCACGTGTAGATGAATGGGATTTTGATTCAGATGGATTTGTTCCATATCTTGATCGTGCAATCACATTATTGACGCGTTTAATAGGAGAGGTGGAACAATTTGAAAGTCGTTTAAAGATTTTAAACTGCTTATCCCTTATAGTGGAGAGAATGGATTCACAGGTAAATTTGTACAAACTATATTTCTTTTAAAGGTCGTATTTAATCAATTTAAATTATTAGATTGCTCCCTTTTCTGAAAAAATTACAAATTTATTACCAACGTTGTGGCAAGTTGCTCAAAGCGAATATTTATTCAAACCAGCTATCCTCGTGATATTGACCAAACTTGTTCAGGTAAATATAAATATTAATTTAAATATTTTTAACATTTTTAGTTAAACTCACATTGTTATATTTTATATTAGGCCTTATGGGAACAGTCTATTAATCTTCATGAGTTTATAATACCAATCATTCAATACAGCGTTAGCCCAAACACTGTAAGTTGAATAATATTTACATATTAAATGTAATGCAATGATTACTCTCATCATAATGTTCGCAAGACATCATTCGCTCATTTGTTCAGGAAGAACACGTATACCTTTTAGAAGACGGCTTGGATCTTTGGTTAGCGATTCTAGAAAATACCGTTGAATGCACACCGCTACTGTTTAATCTTGTCCCTGCGGCCGTTGGGTTACTGGAATTTGGGTCTGAAACACTTAAAAGAGTTCTTAGAATTATCGAAAGTTACATTCTTTTGGTACCCGAAATGACAGTACAGGTACTTTTTATATATTCCTTTATCACAAGTCCGCTTTATTTATTATGTACATTATATATATATATTTATTTATTTATTTATTTATTGATAATGTGTCGTTTATGAACAGTCATATTCAATTCCTATTATGGACGCATTTACTCGATTATTCGGGGATTTAAAACCAGAAGCGTGTCGTGCTATCATTAATGTTATTGACATTACGTTACAAGCTTGTCCTTTTGACTTGTTAAAAGAATCAATTATTAGCACGGGACTTCTTGGAAAATTACTCAATACCATACTTTCTGTTAATGAGGTATTTTTTTTCGCATATTTATTTGAAATATATATAATTTTTATTGATTTTATTAAATTATTTTACAACAGGAAAATCCTTACGTTCTTGTAAGTTATGTCTCAATATTAGCTAGGATTATCATTAATGATCCGGTATTTTTTTTACATTTCATCACAATCGCCAGTCAACAATATAATATTCAGCAACAAGATTTATTAAAGAAAGTCTTAGAAACATGGTTGGATAAGGTATTCCATTTTATTCATTTATCATGGTATTTAAAAAAGTTAGAAGTTAACCTTAACACATAAACTATTAACAGTTTGATAATATTGGGCATCCGAAACAACGAAAATTGAGCGCGATGGCTTTTGCTACATTAATTGCTACAACAAATCCCATTATTTTAGGTTTCTTAGCTCAGTTTATCGGAGTCTGGTGTGATGTATTGAGCGAAGTTAGAGAATCCGGTGGTGGAGAGTGAGTTATTACTTTTTTCGATATGGCTTTACTATAAACTGAATTATTTTTTTAATCTTTTGGGGTTATAGTGCATTAGTTTATTGGCAAGAAGAATATGTGGGAAAAAATGAAATTGATGAAAGTGATGCATCACCTGAAACTAAACGCAAACGAGCTGTAAGTTCTTTTTATATTTTTAAAGTTTATAATATAATTTACTTAGAATTTACTTAACTGATTATGTTTTATAATTATAGTTATTACAACGAGATCCTATTCATACCACCAACCTAATTCAATATATTAATTTAAAGATTGGTGAATGCGAAGCTCTTAATGGAGGACCAGAAATGTTTAGACAGAATTATTTAAGTCGAGTCGATAATACTTTATTAGATCAATTAAAAGGATTAATGAATGTTTAAATTAAACTTTCTCGTTTATAAATATGTCCGGGTTGATTGCAGTTATAGCACTTGAAGTTTGATCCCGTTGCTCTAGGTGCGTTAAAGTTATTATTTCTAGGTGGTCTTCCTTGATTATTTGGTGGGCGGCTTCTTCTTTCCTGAGGTTGGGCCAATAACGCAGTTGTAAGATTTGCGTAATTAATGGTTAACTGTTCAAGCTTTTTAGTAAGTTCGTCAACTTCAGATTTATTTATCGGTTAAATTTATTTATATTTATATTTTATATTTTATATTTAACATTATATTTGATTGTAACAAATTTATCTGATAATAAAACGTACTCCTTTCATTTGTGTGTGATATTTTATGTGTAAGGTAATAATTAGTGGTGATGTTTGTAGAGTGATAAAAAGGTAACAATAGCATTAAAGATATTTATTGGTAATAATGATGAAGGTAGGTGTATTGAGAATAATTAAAACTATAACCTAATAACTAACCTATTAATACTTTTTATTGCTACACTTATTATGTCACGTCTGTTAATAAAATTGTAAAAGCAAAATTACTGACCATATTATCTATTATGATAGTATTATTATTTTTAAATATATTAAATAAATTAAATATATTAAATATTTTGTCTGAAAGAACCATGTCCAAAAGATAAGGGTACAACTTGTGGTAAATCAACACGAGCCAATTCCAATAAAGTTTTTGCATCAAGTACCACTAAATAACTTTCGACTTTTTGACCTTCAAATATAACACTTAATAATACACCATAATCTTCATCGTTATCATTACCAGGAGCTGGTACAAAAACAGGTTCGGAAGGATAACAATCTTCAGCTCCCCACATAGCAATAACCTCTTTAGTATCTAAATCCTAAATAAAAGTGATGATTAATATAAATATTCAATTAGGCTGAGTTCTTTTAAATAAATACTTACGCATTTAATAAGTGAATCCCATATTTGACCATCTTGAGTAGCAGCTCTTGCTGAGAGGCCAATTCCATAGACGTAACGATATTTTTGACCATGAAATTTTGGATTGATTCTGAATTTTTATATATAATTATTAATATTAATGATTTTTTAAGGAGATTATTGTTTTTCAAAATTACCTTGGTAATTCTAAAGTAGAATCTAAGCAGCGAACATAATTCGCAGCAGGCAAAGGATGAGTAGCTGATTGAACATTTTTGAATAAACTAACTACAGTGTTTTGCAAAGTTTCTAATTGCGTTGCCTGGGGTATTTTTGAAAATTTTTCTGATTCAATTTGAATATTTTGTAAAACAAATCTACGAACTTCAGCTAAAGGAAGTTCAACAACTAATCCATGTCTTAAATTTTCGAGTGATAAATCATAACATATTTCAGTATTATCATAGCATACTATATCTAAATATAAATTATCATCATCATCTTCAAAGGCATTAATATGATGAAACCTAGTTTATTTTAAAATATTATTAAGATTATTAATAAAACGAAATTATAATTAATATTTTTGCCTAAACATAGTTGAATTCTTACGCAAAACATGGATCCGATTTATAAGTGGCAACGTGTTGTTTTATTGATCTTGATATAACATAGAATAGTGTATGCTCTTCTGGTCTGTAAGTAAGTGAATCCAAAATATTATCCGACCACTTGAAATTAATACCAGCATTTTTTCCATGGAACGGAAATACTACCTATGATATAGAAATATTTAATTTACCTCCAATCTTAGAAAAATAAAAAAGCATATATCTAATCTAAATTATATACCAAAATAATAAACCTCTGTGTTACAGCAAAACTGTGTACATAACTTGCTTTTGCTGATATGCTGGCAATAAGTTCACCATTCGGATTATTTTCCGTGATGGAAAAGAAATTATATTTGGTTCCCAATGCGTAAACTTCCATATTAAAATTAATTAATTCTCCAGTATTCTCATCATAATGCGGATGAGGGGAAGCATGATCCCCTCTAAATAGTGGATTTATATCATTCCAAGAATAAACGCGTGAAGGAGCAAGATCATATGCATCAAGTTCTACCACCTATTAAGATGTTAAAATCAAATAAATAAAAGTTTATAGCAAAACTTCGGTTAAATTTAACTTACCTGACTTGCATGATTTTGACAAAATACTTTTGGCTTTTCGCCAGATTTATAAAATGGAAATTTTGTACTAATATTAACAGAGCAAGGTTCCATTTCAGGTTTATCTGTACGTTTTTGTCCAAATAATTTTGCTAAAGGCGTTTGACTTTCAATATAAAAATATATAATGTAAATTAATTCATTCATTTAAATTAATATAAATTTATTAGTAATATTATTATTACTTCGCGTGAGTCTTAAATAAAGTAAAAGGATGTCTCGTAACAATCCCATGATGATCCCGTATTTTAGTTTCATATTTTCTACTGGTAATTCTTGATCGATATTTAATTTTATTATCTTTTCCATCAAACTCAAATCGATTAACGAGCGGTAAACTGATATTTTAATATACAAGTTAATCAGTGAATATCGTATCATGAAAAAAAAAATTTGCTTGACGTTACCCATCAAACCAATGACCCATTGAGAATGTTTCCGTAGCACTTTCATATCCTCCCTCTTCATTTTCAATCATGCGATTGTATTTTATATCGTATATGCCGGGACCAACCGTATAAAGTTCTCCACTTAACCATGAAGGGAGCTCTCCGCTAACTTTTAGTTCAACAGGCGTAAGAGTTTCTTTAGCATTGCTAAATCCCTTTGTTTTTTAAATTATAATTTATACCTGAATTAATAAAAGATTTATAAATAATTTTTTAAAAAAATTTACATACCTTACTATAGGGAAGATTATGTTTCTTAATTTCTACTGATGGGACTTCTTGAGCATTTCCATTCTCATCTTCTGTAATAATTGTTGGTGGTTCTGAATAAGTATTAAGCTCTACATTTGTAGTATTATCGTCTGCCATATCGGATATAATGAAAACTTACAATGATAACAATTATCTTGAAAATTTCGCGATAGATCTTGTGGGTATTAAATTGAGTGTAACAAGATTTTTCCGGTCAATTAAAAAATTTCTGACTGAATTTTTTGCCGGGAAATTTCCGAAAACGCGTACTAGTCGGACTTACAAAATATACTGTATATATAAATAATTTTTAAACCATAGTTTTTATTTTTTTAATATTTACAAACAACTTTTTTAGCCAAATTTTTTATGAATTGAAGATTTACTATCTATTATATATTATAGAAGTAATCCACAAAGAATATTCCATTGTCTGAACTCCTGTTTCATTTGTTTCATTAAACATTTATAGAAAATTTGGAATATTTGACAAATTAAAGAAATTTATCATTATCGCGAACCTCATTAGGATTGATACTAATGTTCTTCAATTTTTGTAAAGGCGATCTGATCCACAAGTGATTAGCCATCTCTGCTGACCCTTATTCTGACCCTTATTCTTCCACCGAAAGGTATTATAAAATTGTTACACTATTAAATTATTATTTTGTCCTATAATCTTACAAATCCAAGTAACAATTAAACCTATAAGACCAGCTTATTTTCATTTTTAACAGCTACAATGGAAGAGAAAAAATGTTAATATTTCCATTCCGATTTTATGTTGTAAGAGAAACATTCGTGGTTGGCCATCTTAAAGAATTAAAGAATTTATCTAATTTCTTCTAGGTAAAATTAGAGAGAGAGAGAAAAAAAATGTATATAATTGTTATTTATTTGCATTAACAAAAATAAACTAAGGATCTAAAATGAAATCTTGGTCAATCCAATCTGTCAAAAACACATCGCCCGATCCTCCATCCTTAAGCGGCCCATTCGGTAAATTATAATTATTATACGCAAGATACGGTGCTTGTATTTCCCACAAATTAGGATCTCCAGATACTTGAACTGGATTTTGTTCCTATTGAAGATGATTAGAAATGATAAGTATTTATAAAAATTGACATCAATTATAAATTTAAATAATCTCTTTCAAAATACCTGCATATATATTGGAGAATCTATTAAGCCAATATTATCCTCTACATATGTATGTTCCGATTTAACATTTGGAACCATTTCCGGATTCGTAAATGATTCTTCTGATATCATATCATTTGGGTTAATACTATCATCATTAAACGTGATAATTTGTTCATATGTCAATTTACGTGTATCTTTTGAAGATTTTCTTTTTGTGACTCGATTACTATAGGTTTTTTGAAGTCCAGTAGATGATAGATTATATTTATTATTATATGGTGTTGACAAGGTAGAACCGGAATCTGGAGTCGAGATTGAACTATCAGCTGATTCCGACGAAATACTCCTTGATGAGGACTTAGAAAATAATGTCGTGAATTCAGAAAAGTAATCTTGTGATTTTGTATCGCTAAATTCTGTTTCGAAAGGGGAACTAGCTCTAGTTGATATAGGTGAACCAACAATTGTTGCTGAATCGGAGGGAGAGTTAGGAACTGTTAAAGAATTACTACTTGCAGAAAATATTGTCTCGAAATGAAGGCTAGTTAATTTTTGTTCTTTCACAGAAGTTTCTTCGTTAACTGGGTATAAAGAACCTACTCGGTGAAATCTCGGTCCCAGTTTTCTAACCATTTTTGTGTTTAAATTCTATAAAGAATAAAAAGAGCAGTAATATAAATGTTGCTAAAAAATTATAATAATTTTTTTTTTTTTTTCACAAGAAAATTAAATATCTATTGAAATATTGTTTTCAAAACAGTTTTTCTCGTGGGAAGCGTAAAAGAACACGGACTACGGAGTATACAATTCTTATCATCTGAAAATTATTTTGCGTTTGTGGAACACAATTTTTTTTTTATTTGGCAAATCTTATAAAGTGGATGTTGATCTACACCGTGACGTGCTGCAGACCAGCCGATTTTTGGCAATAAAAAATTTTAATTATAAACATATAAATGTAGATAAGTATGACCGAGAATTTTACTTCAATACTCTCTGATACTAGTCAGGAAATTCTTTTGAATCAATTAATAGAGTCTTTACCTGAAACGCAACACAAATTAGTTAATAAAGAATGGGGAAAGGATTATCTAGATCGTCTTACATCTCTTTCCCTAGAATCACTTAAAAACGAACCTATTTTAGTTAAAGATGAAGAATCTAAGATTCAGAAAGAGTTGGCAGAAGTTTCTTTTCGTGAATACAAATCATGTATTCATGTTAATAGTTGTTATACCGATATTAATTCTTCTTTAGATAATTTATCTTCGCATTTATCTAATTTGATTGCAGCAATTCCATCATTAGAAAATTCTTCTAATTCTTTTTCTCAACAAACTAAACAAATATCACTACAGCGTAATAAAATTAATACAATTTTAGAACATCATGATAATTTATTAGAAATTTTAGAAATTCCACAATTAATGGATACTTGTGTTCGAAATGGTCTATATTCTGAGGTCATGGATTTATCACAACATGTTGCAAGACTTGTTTCAAAACATTCTAATATACCTTTGATTCGACAAATTGAGCAAGATGTTAAACAAACAATGCAACTAATGTTATCAAACATAATTTCCCTTTTAAGAGAACAAATCAAGTTACCAAGCTGTTTAAAAGTAATCGGTTATCTAAGACGTATGGAAGCATTTGATGAAGCAGAATTACGTCTTGTATTTTTGCTTTCTAGAGATGCCTATTTACAAACTTTGATTCGTGCAATTGATAAAGAAAAGAAAGATCCAGTACATTATTTGAAAAAATGGATCGATATATTTAGGGAACATTTTTTTGATATCATTACTCAGTACAGAGCAATTTTTGCAGATGATGGAGGAGGACTTGCTTCAACACCTATTTATTCTTCCTTTATGATTCCACAATCTCCTTCTTCACCATGGACGACATCATCTTCAGATTCTAGTGATAATACTTCCGGAAGACGTAACTTAACAGCAACTACTGTTCTTGCCGATTATACAATTCATATTCTTGGTCAATTAACTTCAGTTCTCTCTGAATTCACTCCTCTTATTACGGATACTCAATCTCTTTCATCGATTTTGATACAGCTTATGTATTGTGGAATGTCACTTGGTCGAGTTGGTGTTGACTTTAGACATCTTGTGACTGGATATTTTGAAGAAGCTGTTGAAAGAATAATTAAGAAAATTATTTCGGATGGTACACAAGCATTTTTAGATGAATTGAATGGGGCTATTAAGAATGTAGATGTACCAAACACATGGATGATCAGTGATAAAAAATCCGTTAATTTACTTGAATCTATTCCTTCATTACGACCTTCGTCATCTTCATCAATTTCCTCAACAAATTCATCCGCATCTTCTATGACTTCATCATTTACCCCATTAGTTATTCTATTAGATTATCCGCCTATTGCCTATTTAACAAATGCTTATTTAACAGCGTTTAATTCACTTCGTGTGATAGCTCCGGCGTCATTATATTATACTCTTGGTGTTTATCTTTCTCAAAATCTCTTGACAATTTCAGAGTCCTTACGTGATTATGGAAAACTTCTTATTAAGAATAATCACGATACGACAGTACTACAAGGATTTAATGCAACATTCGCTAAAAGTTTTGTACCTTTTATTACAAGATGCTATGTGGATGGAGTTTATGGAGGATTATTAGGAGAAAGTGATGAAGCTCATTTAGAGATCATTGACCAAACTAAAATATTAGATACTTTAGAAGCATTTTTACCTGTTTCAATTAATAAATCAAATAAAAGTTGATTATCAAATGCAAAATCATCACGTAATTGACAACGGTTCAATGTTTAGCCATTTAGCCATTGATATACGTATTCGCCACGTGGGATGGAAAATTTTCTAAATCTATTTTTAGGATTACTAATTTTTCTTGAATTGTTGGTAAATGACACTGAATTTGAGTAATTCGAGAATAATCTATACCAATGTTCGAGTATTACGTAACCTATCCTAAAAAATTTATAAATAAAGGAGCGTCTAACAATTCTTTCCCAGTTTCACAATCTTTTTTTTTTTTTAAAAAAAAACTTATTTTCTTTATCGATTTTATAAAAAATGTCTTTTTCTTATATCCGGACCTTGTTGTCAGGCTCAGTTACCTCGACTTTGGAAGGAGATAAACTTATTCTTCCATCTTTTGTTCTCGAAGAGCTTTTACGTGCAGCTAGTAATAGTTCACATTATGATTTTTCGGAAGCACAGCTTCCTTATCCAATTACTTTTCAAATATCTAATCCAAGAACACAATTAATAACTCATGGAGGTGTTTTGGAATTTAATGCAAAGGATGATAGGGTCTATTTACCAGAATGGATGTATAATTCACTCTCTCTCAACGAGGGTGCGGAAGTAACACTCAAATTAAAAAATTTACCAAAAGGAACATGGGTAAAATTTCGCCCAATGAATGCTGAATATAAGAAAATAAAAGATTATAGGTAAGTCTTTTTTATTCATGGTGAATTTGCAGGAACAATAATTTCGGTATTTAAGAAGCTCAAATTTCTTTTATAAATATTACATATTTTATAGAGCTGCTTTTGAAGGATATCTGCGTTCACATTATACTACTTTGACCACAGGAGAAATTCTTACATTAAAGCAAGCAAATTCTTCTTATCAATTTGTGGTTGATTCTTTAAAACCAGCTAATGCTGTACAAGTTGTGGATACAGATTTAGAGGTTGAAATATCCCCACTTTCTGGGGAAGAAGCTTCTTTAAATATTGATGAAGACATTCACATTGGACAAACTATTAAAGGCGTCGTTCAAAAGAATGATTATGTTTATTGCAATTTGACGAACATTGATAAATCACATGGGTTAAATATTTTGTTAAATGTTAAGGAAGGAGATGCAGGTAAATATAATGGGCACAATTTTTTAATGCTTTAATATATAGTGTTATCAATTATTTATTTGAGTTTTATTTCAGATATGTGGCTGACCGTCATTCAATAATATGATTTCAGATCTTGTTGTTTCCAATGTCCAATATCCTAAAGTTGATGATCACATTTGGTCAAATTTCTCATCTGAACCTAAGAAATCCGTATTTATCGCGTCTACAAATTTCGAATATGCTACTAAAGATGACATTCATATTGGAGTTCATGGGTATGGCGATTCATTAAATTCTTATGAATTAACGATAACATATTCTGACCAACTATTAGCTAAATCGGAGCCGTCGTTGGAATTCATTAATGATGTGAATGTAAATGCTCCTGGATATGCTCAATGTAATAATTGTGGGAAGTGGATCCCGGAAAGAACGATCACCTTGCATTCAAACTTCTGTGAGAGAAATAATATAAAGTGTAATTTATGCGGGAGAATAATGAAAAAAGGGGAAGAGACAAATCATTGGCATTGTTCTAAATGTGACGAGGTAATTTGAAATTTCTAATTACATATTTTATATATTAATAATACTGACATTGTTTTAACTTTATAATTTAGGTTGGTGATATCTCAGAGGGAGCAAAACATGATGTTATTTTTCACACGGAACGTAAATGTTCGTGTGGATTTGTAACAGAATCACTACCGAACTTAGCATTACATAGACGAACATCATGCCCAGATAGACTTGTAATATGTAGATTTTGTTCCAACTTAGTTAAACAAGGAGAACCTTCAACTAATCAACATGATATTTTGGAAGGTTTAGCTTCCCATGAATCATATTGTGGTGGCAGAACCATCACATGTATAAAATGTAAGAAAGCTGTTATATTAAAAAATGTTGCAGCTCATATGAAAATGCACGAAGTCGAAAAACAAAATCAAAGATTACCGTCACTTTGTAGAAATGTTAATTGTGTCAGAATTGCAGCAGATAATTCATTAAGATTATGCACAGTTTGTTTTGGACCTTTTTGGTCACCGACAGCAGATCCAACAAAAAAGATGTTATACACAAGAGTAGCAAGGAAATACCATCAACAATTAACTGTTGGATGTAAAAATTCTTGGTGCAAAAATGAGGTAAACTATTTAATTGAATATGAAAGTTGTAAAAACGTTTTGATTTGGATTAATCGAATTAAGTATTAAAGAAATTTTATTGTTTTTAGTATTGTGCAACAGGTAATTCAAATCCAAAAGACGCTACAGCAGCAGCAACTACATTAATTCCACTTTTACAACAAGTTCAATCATCTATTACAGCACCGATGTATCTTTGTGTAGATGAAAGTACTACGAAAAAACGTTTACTTGCAAATCTTTTATATAAAGGAGAAAATAGGGAAGGGGAATTTTCTATTGAATTTTGTGTTAAAGGAATAGAAGTTGCAAATGGAGATTTGATTGAAGCAAGGGAATGGTTAATGTCCAATGCACCTAATAATTTTTATAAAAATTAATACTTATTTGAGGTATTTGAGAAATGATAAAGAATTAACAAGCATAAACTTAATTTATTTGTATTAATTTTATATATATATTATATATACACATACAAAAATATAATAATTACAGCAGATAGATTATGCGTAAATGAAAATGAAAAATGAATGGCTAATGAATCTCATTACTGTACATAGAAAATATCAAGTTTTTATGTATTGATAAAGGTTAGATTAAAATAAACCAATTTCAATTTATCTTTTCTATGAATACGGTTACATTATTATAATTCAGTTAAGAGAGTTAAGACTCCAAGAGACCAAAAAATTACAGTAGCAAATCTTCAAACCAAGCAATCTGCGCCACTTATTTAACAATGCAAAGTACGCGTTTTGAATCTTTACCGATTCTTCCTTAAAAATTTATTAAAACAAAACTTTGCAAGAAAGCATCTCAGAATATTTTCATGAAGACCTTTTTTATTAAGCTAAATCTATGAAAAAGGGAACAAATGAATCTTTTTAAATTTTACGTGATAATTGTTATATTTGCCTATACTAACAAAGATATATTTTCGCGATAAATGGAAACCAATAAAAAAAACTATACTCAGGACTAAATAATTTGTATTAAAAAATTGTCAAAAAAAAAAAAAAANAGAATTTTTTTTTTATGAAACTATCCTTTAATATTATTAAAATAAATGATGTTTCTTCTTGATATAAAAGTTGAAATGTGTTTGATAAAATGATATTGGAAGTATTTTCCATTTCGATAATATTGCTATAAAAATGATAAAATAAGTTTAAATAACTTAATATAATCTATTAGAGAAGAATGTCAAAAAAAAAAAAATTATTATTTTAACAAGGACTATAATAAAGAAATCCATTTCTTTGATGATTTGATCTTTTCAACAAATTTTTTTTTTTAAAAAAAAAAAAATAATAATTTTAATAAAAGTTGAAAAATACTAATTGGATCTTTATAAATTCTATAAGATCACAATTTTACTAATTCATTAACATCATTCTTTTATAACAACAATCAATCCTTCTACAATAAATATTATTATCTTCAGTATCTTTCATTTCGAAATGCTGGTTTCCAAAAACGTTTTCCTGAATCACTTTTAAGCTTTGGCGAAATTTGGAATAATTGTCCGAAGGTAATGTTCCGCTCTTTACCATTGAAGTTTTCACTTTTCCCATAGCTTCATAATTACTCATAAACTCAAATGATCCATTATTGTATGAGAGAGAAATCAAGAATTTTTTAAATAAAGTATAATTATTGAAATCTCTCATTAATATTAATTAAATAAATTTCTATATTCTAATTAAGTAATAAATTTTAATTTATATAAGTTGTAAAATAATAATATATCATAATATATACAGTTAAATTGTTTATTTTGTTGAATCAACTGTTTGCCACCCTTGAGAGATTAGCAGATTTCCAATCATGAATTTTTTGATCTGAAACTGATATTTCTATGAAATTTTAAAGGGTAAAAAAAAAAAAAAAGATAGGAATTATAAGAGCAATTTATAAGGAAATGTTAAGTTTTTTTTTTAAAAGAAATATGAATATATATTTAGTAAAGAATCATGAGGAGTTCGGTTTTAAAGAATTAGATTTTAATTATAAAGAATGTTTATATAGGTTTTTTTTAAAGATGAATTATAATATAGCAGGACTATATTGAGGGGATTCGGAATTAAAGGAAAACCCAAATTCTGAATACTAAATAATTTAAATTTATGCGTCTTTTGTATATTTTGACATTTTTAGTCTATATTAATGAAGAAGTAAATTTATGTAAAATGTTAAAAATTGGGTAATAAGATAAATAAATAATAAAATCTGTGAAAATGATTATAATAAGTGATAAAAAAGTTTTATTATAGTAGAGTTTTTATCTTGATTTATATATATATAAATTGCATTTATTAATTTTTTGTATGAATGTGAGAATTTTTGTTTTTATGCAAGAATCACAATATTAAAAATAAATAACAATAATTTGATAAAGGTAATTATGATATATTTGAATGTTCAATTTATTAAATTAATTTTCTTTGAAATTTTTGAGTGAGAGAGAGAGAAAAAAAAAAAATTTTTTCGATCTGATCAATTTATATCTGATTCCTGATGAGATTAAATGTGATAATCAATCATGGACGATCGAATCTATTTTCATCTTTATTAAAAATACTGAAATACCGTGTATATATATATATATCTCCAAAAAAAAAAAGATCCCATCCCATATTCCCATTCCATAAAAAATACACTAATTAAATATAATGTCTTTATATACTAATTTAAATTATATAACAAAAATCTAAACTTTCTTCTCTTTTTATTCGATTTAGATTTTTTCCTTCTTTCTGATAAAGATTGATTCCAATCAAAATCTACAAGAAAACAACCAGTAACAGGTCTATGATCAGAAAATCCAACCACATCCATATGAGAATTATATGATAAAACATCAATTTTTTTCTTATTTGATCTTGACTTGTATATAATTCTATCAGTCCAACTTGGTACTCGTTGTTTAGGAGAAGTATCATAACGCAACATACCCGATTCGATTAATGCTGGTGCTGATTGATAACTGATTAATGGAGGATGTTCTAGATTATTATAATGACTTACTCGATGTGTTATATCAAGTTTAAATGTCGGATAAAAGTCAAATGAAGCTTCATTAAAATTTCTAAAATATGGAAATGTTTTCATCTCTTGTGATAATTGATCACTTTTAAATAAAGTCTAAAAGTAAAAGATTATTATTTTAAATAAATTCTTTTTTTTTTTTTAAAAAAAAAAAGAGTAAGTGAATAATTATTATTTTATGATATGCTTACTTCAATATCTTTTTGTTTGATTAATTTATCAACATGATCTCTTTCTAATTCAACACGATAATTCATATCACCAAACCAAAATGTATAATCAAATCTATCCGTAACATTTGTAAATTCTACAAAATTTTTAATAACTTATATTAAAAATTTTTTTATTTTAATTTTATTTATAAAAAAAAAAAAAAATTACCTTTATCTGAAGGAGAAAATCCTTTTAATTTTAATTCTTTGCAAATTTTTTTCACATCATGGTTTCTTTCTTTAACTTTAGCTTGATGTGCTAAAAAAAAAAAAAAGTAATGATATGAATTAATTTAATTTTTTTTTTTTTTAATAAAAGAATTTTTTTTTTTTTACAAATACTTACCAGCCAAGTGACTATTTATGAAACAAAAAGAAGTATTGCCAAATAATAAAGAGATACCAATTCCACCTTTATTTCCAAATAAATTTGCCAAACCAGTTGGAACTTCGTCATGTTGATAATCTTTTATCCAATCTTTACAACGTTCCCAAACAAACACAGCCTAATAAAAAAAAAAAATAATAATTTTATAGATTGAATTAATAAGATAAATTTAAATTATTTAAATATTTTAGAATTTAAATCTTACCAAATGTAAAGCAGCCATAGTTTCAGTCTTAATTAAAACATATTCATCACCTAAATAATTTTTTAATCTTCTTTCCCATTCATCTTTAGAAGGAAAAAGAACTGAATGTTTAATATTATGTTGACATTCTTGGGTACCAATAACCAAAATATGATAAGGATGTTTTAAATCTTTCTTTAAAAATAAATCTTTTACATCATTTTCTTTATAAATTGGTTGTTCGATAAAAGGTGAAAGATTATATGGAGGTAATTTTCCATGCATATTCCATGTACCAATGAATACTTTTAATTTCTTTTTTTCAAATTCTTCTTTTCGTACAGCTCTCTTATTTCTTCTATTATTAATGAATGGTACAAATGAAAATAAATATTCTATCCATACAGCCATCTTTGACATTAAAGTTTTAATCTTTTCAAGTAAAGTTTCTTCTTGATCATCTAGTTCAGGTGCTTCTATTAATGTTGAAGATTTGGTGGTTGATGCTTGGTCTTCTAATGTTGAGGATTTGGCAGTTGATTCTTGATCAAATGATGATGTATCTTTAATTTCAATTAGGGTTAGTTAAATAAAATAATTAAAAAAAAAAGGTAGTGGGTTAAGGTTAAATGAGATATACCTGATTTCATATTTTTTCATTCATGTATGTGTAACAAATAAACAATTAATATGTGATGTGAAAATGTGAAAAAAATATATATAATTTTAAAAAATTTAAAAAAAAATTTCCGTTTGTTTTAAACAGAAAAAAAAACAAAAAAGAAAGAAAAGAAAGAAAAAAAAAAGGGAATCCGTAATGAATGTTCTCATTTTATATGCAAAGCAAAACCATTGTTTTTGGACAAAAAGAATGTTGATGTACAGCATGAAACATATCATTATTTATTAGAAAAGTCATGAATAGTCTTTTTTTTTTTTCATAATACAAACCATTGAAATTTTATGCATCGACCGAACTTTTTATTTGGCTAACTGATGGTTTAAACTTTACACAAAGACTAAAATACTGTACCTAAGTAACTGCGAAAAGTTGATCAGACTATATTTGGAGATCTTATTTTATTAACTTAGTTTGGAAAAGTTAAACGAATCAAAATATTTTTTTTTATAATTTAGTATTAAACATTTCTTTTTGTATTAAAAAAAAAAAGTGATTTTTTTTTTAAATAATGTGTGTCACAAACGTGCTCTAAATACACAAATTCATTGGTCCCGAACAAAGTTTAACATGATAATACCCCCGAAAAAAACATCATAAGAACATCACATTTTATAATTCTTTTCCGGTGTTCCTTTAATATATTTTTAATTTATTCTCAAAATCTATCTACAAATTAACATATATTATATTATTATTTTTTAAGATAACCTGTTTTTATGCAAGATTCGTATCGAATAAATCATTGCCAAATTTAAAGTTAAAATTTTTTTTTTTTTTTTGAATCGAACAAATTTACGCTTTAAGTTTTTGTTCCCATGTGAATCGGAATTCTGGTATGAATTGTTGTAAATTGTCAAATTATGCAACACTATCTTCCAATAATTTTAAACGTGAGTCTGATGATGAACTCATGATCATTAATTCATGACCAAAACAACCATAAGAATCTTTTTTTTTTTTTTTAAATAACAAATTAACAATCGAAATTTTTTTAAATTGGATCTCCTTTGCATGTGCCAACCAAAAAATATTGATTTCCCCCCATTTTCTCACAAATAATAACTGAAAAAAAAATTAATAAATATCGACTAAAAACATTTTTTTTTTTTTTTTTAAAAAAAAAAAATATATATAATAATAATCATACCCAAATATATATATATAAATAAATAAATAAATATATATATATATACAAAAATGGCGCCTATGGAGACAACAAGAGGATACTCATTGGCAAATGATTTAAAATTCTTGATAAATAATAAAAATTATAGTGATATAAAAATAATATGTCAGGATGAATTAATAATTTATGGAAATAGAGCAATATTGGCTGCAAGATCAAGTGTCCTTGATCGTTTATTATTCAATGGAATGAAAGAATCTTCGATAAATGAAATCAAATTTCCTGAAATAAAATTTCACGCGATGGAAATTATACTTGAATATTTATATACTGAAAATTTTGAATCAGAATCACTTTCTTTGGAAATTAGCATAGAAGCTTATCATGCTGCAGATTATTTTCAATTAGAACAATTACAACAAAAAATCGTAAATTTTGTTAAACAATCTCTTAAAGAACGTCATCAATGTGATACAAAAGAAAATGGTGAAATTCTTGCTCCTAAATTATTATCAAAAGCTGTAGAAAAAATGTCTCCTTTGGCGGATAATGATATGATTAAATTATTAATTGAATGGATTTCTAAAACTTCTTTAGAAGTTATTGGTTTTGATAGTTTATCTTTTCAAGCTTTACAATGTTTACTCTCTCAAACTTATTCATCTCAAGGTCCTTTTGTTACTCCTGAATATACAGTATTTCGTTATGCTGTTATACAAGCTGCTAATAATATTTCTGAAAATGCTATTTCAATTATTGAAAAAAAATTACCCGTTTGGAATGATTTAAATAAAATGTGTGAAGAATATTCTGAAAATGATTCAGATTCTCAATATGAAGAAATTCGTTCTGAATTAAAAGAAATGTTATCAACAATTTTACCTTTTATTGATTTAAGAAGGATTGATACAAATATTTTAGTTGATAGAATTGAACCTTTACAATTATTATCTACTTCCCTTTTATTGAATGCTTATAGATTTCAAGCAAAAGAAAAAAAATCTTTACCTCATATGCGTGGAATTCCTTTATTTGAATGGAATTTACAATGGGATAAAAATTCTAAAGGTTCAAATTTATTTTTAAAAGAATGTAATACTGTAGTTGAAAGTAATCCTGGTGGTTTAAATACTACTCATCAAAATGTTAGAGCAAATAATTTAATTTATGGTGAAGGAATTTATGAATGGGAAGTTGTTATTGAAGAAACTTGTATATATGCTTGGGTTGGTGTTTGTACTGAACGTGGTCTTGATTATAATATTTTCGCTGGTCAACAATCTTGTGCTTGGGTTCTTGGTTCTAGTGGAAAATGTTATCATAATAATATTGGTTTACATTATGTTACTGAATTTGGTTCTGGTACAAAAATTACTGTACATTTAAATATGACTGAAAGATCTATAGCTTTCTCTATTAATGGTGTAATGCATCCTCCCGTATCAAATTGGAGTAATCTTCCTTCAAAACTTTATCCTATTGTCTCTTTAAATTCTCCTGGAAGAATTCGTCTCAGTTGTGTTAGAGATTGGAATCATATTTATTATAAAAATCAAAAAAATTTAAAATTATATTAATAAATTATAAATAATAATAATATTCTTTCTTTTATTATTTTCTTTTTATTTTCTTGAATTTTTCGTTTCGTATTTCTTTCTATTTTTTTTTTTTGTACCAAAAAACATGCGTATTGCACATGTTAACGCAGACTTTTGACTCCACATAACTATTTTAGTGGGATCATTATATATATAAATCTTTTTTTTTCTAATAAGATTTTCGATTTCGATTTTCGATTGTGAAAAAAAGATGTGTAATATACAGTATGATCTCGAATTTCTCACCATTCACCATTCCAAATACTTAAAAAAATTGTTTTGTGCTAACCCTAAAAGAACCCGTAAAAAAAACAATGTGTAGTTGATCATCTATCTGTGTATCTTATGAAAATCATTACTTACATTACTTTTTATAGTTATGAATCAGTTGATAATAAACTAGCAATGCTAGAGTATCTCAAATCGAGACAATTGTGTTTTTATCCATTGAATTTTAACTAGAAAATTCCTCGTTGTCTTCGATCCTATTTCACAGCCCTTATACAATTCTCTTCTAACAACATTTCTTATATTCCTCCTTCTAGCAACACTTCACAGCCTTTATACCTATATTCCTCCTACTAGCAATCAACCCTTATATAATCCTTATATACACCAACCGCTCATTACCTACAGATTTACAATCACACGAGTCACTTAATATGTTATCGATAAATTTCACCTACAGAATTAAATTGAATGAAAATCACAGATTTTTTTCATAGAGTTAGTGAGTTTGATATTCCCATTTGTGCTAAACCTATTTGATCCTTTTCTATTCCTATACTGTCAAATAATTTATAAGCTCTGTGTTTGTTTGCAAAAATTTTCATGTGAGGTGAAATACATCTACAGTATATAAATTTAAAAGCTTTATGTCAAAGTAAACTATTAAATAGCAACGCCACAAATCTGGTACATATGCTATTCTATGATAATATTATGTATTATTACTATAATATTATCATGTAAGAAATTCCCTTTTTTTTTAATTTAGCTATTCAATATTTCCTGAATCCCAATCGAAATAAAAATTGCTTTGATAAGCGATTTATTATTTATTTTATTAATTTTAAGAAATCCCGGATTAGATGTTACAAAAAAAAACTATATAAAACATTTATTCACAAGAAGGTTGATCAATCTAAATAGAATTGGTATTAGAAACTAAATCTACTGTATTTCTAAATGCTAATACCTAATTCATTAAAGCAAACTCTTATGCTGCGGACAGAACAATGAAATGCATAATTGGTTAATATATTTAAAGATAATCTCCAATTATCTACAAACTAAAAGTGATAAACTGAAATTCGATCATAAGTCATAACCGCCTGGGCGATCCAAAACAATAAACGTTGCTACGTTGTGCCTCACAAGGAACATGTGAAATGTGAAATTAAATGTATCTTAAAGACAGAAAAACATCGTGGAATCGTGTAAAAAAATTCACCAGATAGCAAAAATGTAATGCGGATCAAAGATTTAATAATTCTATCTCAGTTGATTGATTAATATTATAACTGTATAATACATCTATTAAAAAAGATATTAAACTAATATATGAAATAATAAATTATTAATAATCTTATGTCTAAAATATTATGTCTAAAATACTAATCTGTTTGTTATACTAATATAACGTTATATAATTTCACGCCTTTTCATTACTGTTAAGAAATTTGACATGTAATTTTCTGCAAACGATGAAAAATAGAACTATTGAAAAGAAAACATAGTTAGATTTTATTATAAGTAATGAAATCATATTAAAAAAATGTAACTAAATTATACTTACTTCATGATCAGAATTATGAGGCTGAATAAAATTATGCGCTAATTCATGACAAAATGTCATAAACCAATAAGTCATGGCATCACTCGTAAGTTTAATTTTACATTGTTCATCATGCAATCCAAGATAAAATTTAAAATTAAAAAACAACGATCTATCACGATTAAATGCAATTGTACTTGAATTGTTATCATAGTATACATGAATAGCTTCTGGTAAAAGTTCAAAAACTACTGCCAAATCTTTTAGTATATTAATAAACCGGATTAATGAAGGATAACTTGATTGAGATAAGATTTCCGAACGATCAGCACCTTTAGGAACATAAAGTTCAACATTTTGTATACTCCCAACACTGTGTAATGAATTAGCTAAAAGCAATGAAATTAATCAAGGTTAGGATGAAATAAACAAAATATAATAATATTATAAAGTATAGTTAGAAAGTTAAAATGATATTGCTCATACCAGGTATAACATCACAGTAACTTGTTTGACTTTCATTGACAATATTAACACTAGCTTGATTATCAATGGCACTTCCGGAATTAGAATGACAAGATTTTACAGCTTCTCGCAAAGAATTTTTCAAATTTCTAGTAGTTTCAGGTGTTATATTGGTTGGTTTCTTATTTGTATAAGACTCAATAGAGTTTGAAGTAGTTGAAATTGATGTACCAACGTTGCCATTGGCTTGGATCGGTTTAATAATATCTTTTACTTTTTCTAAAAAGCCGAATTTTTTATTACTATTATTAGAATCAGTCGATATACTACTACTTTGTTGGGATTTTGGATTAATTTTGGGATAATTTCCTTCAATAAGTATATTAACAACATTATTTAGGTGATCCTGTTTTTGTTGTGCAAGACATTGACGAATATAATTTGGGTCACAATCCGGAAACATTTCTCGCAATTTAGGAACATAACTTTCTATCTGAGGAGCAAGTACAGGTGATGGTGATGATGATAGATTATTTTTTATTGTGTCAAGTGAAAGATTTTCTTCATTCTCTTTGTTAACCATCTTTTGATCATATTTTTCAACAACACGTGGTAATTTAGGTTGTCGCAATATACGATCAACCGGATATCCCTTACGTTTCAAACTTAATAGTTGTGTAGTCAAAAGCATGTTGAGATGTGAGATATCTTTCCATTTATGCGACTTATAAATATTCTTAACTATTTGTTGCGAAATATCAAGTGAATCTGGATCAGGTGTCACGAAAAGAGTCGAAGTTTTCCATTTATCTTGAAGAATACAACATGTAGTGAGTTCTTTTTTGATCTCATTAGTAGTTTCTAATAAATAATTTGTTTGTATCTGATCAATTTCTCTAACTTTCAATTTTTTAAGCCACTCTTCATCTTTTTTAATTTCAATTTTAGGATGATCAAGATCAAAATAGAATAAACGTGCTCTTTCCACAATTTTAGCTTGCAAGTTTCTAGAATTATCGGTTTCTCGCATAACACCAATCGGGGTTACAGTTTCCGTCACAGATTCACGTAGTGACTTACATCCCAATTTCTAAATCGGAAATGAATTAGTAAATATTACATTTAATAAATTAAAAGGCATTAACAAGTTACATACTTTATACAAAGATTCCATGGTATCTTCATCTGGAACTGTCAATGGATTAAAAACTTGATGATATATTGTATCATCATTTATGAAGATATCTTTTGCTGAAGCCAAGCAGTAATGGTCAGCCTCTTCATTACCATATTCCATCTTATTCACACTATCCCTATCGGAATTAGAGCCTCTCTTCTTCACGGCCAATAAAATAGGTGCTCTTTTCATTTCTGCAATTAATTGTGAATTCCTGGATATAACATTAAAATTAATGGCAATTCGTCTTAACACATTTAAATATTTTTCTACGTTATCCCCAATTGAATTCCACAATTTATGTGAAGATTTCACTAGTAATTCGGCAAATTCTATTGGAGATGGTTCGTCTTTGACACCGCAAGCTTGCAGAAATTTATTAGCTTTTGATCCAAAATCAATATATGAAAAGAAATCATGGTAACTAAATAAATAAATAAATTATATTAAAATTCACTCAAAAAAAAAATAACAGAATTTATATATAAAGTACCTTTCTTCTTGGCCTTTAAAGAAACAACTACGCGGATTGGTGAGAACAATTACATTTTTACTTCGAATAGGAATGAATTTGAGACCAGCAAGTTTATTCCAATCAAATTGATTAAAATCTCCCTGACGTGATGCCAAATATTCAAAAATTTCCCTTGCCTTATTTTCATCTTGTGATGGGTTCTCAATTAATCTATTTAAAAGTTTATCGCGACTTGGGTGTTGACGAACACCAAATTGTTCTGCTTGAAATCGTAAATCTTGATGTACTGCTTGGAATTTCATTACCATGCATTCAGGGTTAATAAAGCATTCTGAAGGTTTTGCGTAAATACTTGGATCCGAACAAGGCAAAAATGCAATATTGATTTCCGATGAATTATAAACTTTAGAATATTTTTCTTTAAAATTTTCAATAAAATATTTGAGAGCCTTGCTTCGAATTTTGAGATCAGTTGGAGGTGCTGCTAATTCTAAAATCTTTCTAAGCGTTGGATATTCTTGCAATCCAAGTTCAATTAAAAACTTTCCTATAATTTTTTTTTAAAAAGAATTATTATAAACATTATTTAATTATAAATAAGAATAAATAAATTGATAAATATACCTTCTTGTGTGTTACGAGCCCATTTTCCTTTCCAATCAAGTATGGGTAAACCAAATTCACGATGTAATGTTAAAGGTGCATATAGATCCCCGGCAACAAACCGGTGAATTTTTGGTTTTTGCTTAGTTTCATCAGATTCATTCTTGTTAGATCGAGGGTCTAAATCTTCCCTAGGCCAGATGGGTGTGACCTTTAATCTCTCCTTTTCAATATCTTTGAGATTACTTGACATTGAAGAAAGATATTTTGCAAGTTGCATATGATCCCAATTTCCTTGACTAACAAGGCGATCAAAGATGAGTTGTAATTCAACAACCTATAGATAAATTTAGGAATTAAATTTAATCATCCAAGTATTCAAAAAAAAACATATATATTAAAATTTTTCTTTACCTTTCGAACACCCAAGAGTTGCATTATATTCTGAACGCTTTGGGGTTTTTGAAATTCGATCGTTGGTAAGTCAGGAAATAAGTTAACATTCTGAAAATAAGCTTCATCAGGAATTTTCATTCCGAATTTAGTGGGAACACATTTCTTTTGAACAAATAACCGACGAATTATTTCCTTGTCAGTTTGTGAAATGTTGTTTAAACTTCTTGCTAAAATATTATGGACTTTCTCAGCAAATGGAGGGCTGACTTCCAAATCAGGTTTTTCAACAATAAACTTTGCCCAATTAACCAAAGATAATTCTGACCACTTAAACCATTTTTCAAGATCTTGGTTTTTTAAAGGTTTGGAAATAGTATATGGCAACACTTCAACCGGAATATCTACATCCGGTGGAATTACGCTTGGATTCAAAAAATAACGAATTGTACTCAAAGTTCGAGATTTATTACCAATACATGCGAGTTGCATAAATTGCGAAAATTCCATTTGATTGACATTATTTCCTTTTGATCTATAAGAAATCCACCATTTCAAAAGTTCAACAGTTTCATTTTCAGAAAGAATACGATTTTTCAATTCATGTAAAACATCTTGAAGTGTCAACTCCTCAATAAGTCTCATATCTTTTGCTTTCTTAAAAAATGCGTCACATTGTTCCAATATAACTTTTGGAACAACTGGAACACTTTTAATGAATCCTGCCATTTCTGGATTAGGCAAGCGAACATTAGATATTGGAAGAACACCATTTGAAGAAAAAATAGATAAAGTTTGTCTCGAACAACTGAAAAATTGTAATTCTGTTATTTTGCCAACTTGCTTATTTGGCGTACTTGGTTTAAAAGTAAAGTGCGCTAAGGCATGTGCTGCACGATTTTCAAACCATTCACGAACAGGTTTGGTATCTTCTTCATTAGCTTTAACATTAGGACCAATCATTTCATTATAAAGCCGTGTTATTTGAGCCATTTCATCTTCATATAAAATTCTACATAATATTCCTGCTAAACATAACATCTCACTATTATATATTGCCAAAGTTTTGTCCACCAAGTCAATTGACTCCCGTTCCACCTAAATAATACAAATTTATTAAAAAATTATTTATCAAACTAATAAAGCATTATCGGACAATATATATACATACAGTAGGAATTACACGAGCTGCCAAGTGAGAACAACATCCAGTAGTTTGATGTGTTGGAAAACCAATATATATTCGCCCTTGCTCCGGGTATGGAAGTAAATCTTTAAATACTGAAGAAATTTTTCTATTACTATCCCCAGATGAATTATGCTCATCAAATCCAGTAAAAATCATTTGTATTGTTGTTTTACTTGGCGGTTTTTTTTTAGTAGTCCGTTCCATCTCTAAAGAAAATGCATTGCTGACCTTAACATTCAAATTTCCACTAGCAACCCTAAGAAATATTGATGCTGCTTCTGTTTGAAAATTAGTAATCGGTAACAAACGCCATTGTTTTGTTATTATATTTGATGGATCAATTAATCTTTTAACGTCTAATTGGACACCTCTAACATCTACTGAGGTAAGATGAAACATCTTCTGCGGAGAATATGTATCGAAAGCAGATGCGATGTTCATGTTTCTTGGTTCTTGCATTCTCTTTGAAAGTTGTATTACTATTGTACTATTAAAATACACACTTATTTCCCGAAGATTTCCAGTAAATCCCTATAATCGTTTAATTAAATAAAAGGTTAAAAATAAATATTTATAATATATTATTATAAATAAGCTTACCAATGAATTGGCCAAGAATCTTGCAAACTCTTCAATGTTTGGAAACTAAATTAATGTATTAAAAAAAAAATTTTTTTCATACTAAATGTTAGACCCAATATAATGCAGTTTGTATAATTTTGCGATTTGATAAATGTTTACCTCTTCGGGTTCTCTCACGTCCATTAAGAATGTTGTCCAATCTTGGTCTTTATCGTCTATTGGACCTCGTTTTGCAAACAATTGATCTCCACGCCAATAAAATGCCATTCCTTGTCCACCGGAAGAAACGCTATCAAATAAATCGTTAATTAATATTATTTTAATATGATAGTTGCGTTTAATAAAAAAAAAAACAAAAAGAAAAAAGACAATTACAATGGGTTTTCACAAACCGAGAACAATGAATAAAAGCCCACACCAAAAGCTCCTATCTGTTAACATTAAAAAAGTTAGTAACGGATTAATTTTTAATTCAACGGAATTATATAAATAAAATTTACTTTTTGCTCATCTGGATTTCCTTCAGCGATCTTCTTTAATCGGTTCCAATCCTCAGGTCTAAAAGCGAATCCATTGTTTTTAAATAGGATTCGTAGAATTTTATCCTTCAAATATTTATCTGTGCTTGGGTTTTCGGTTTCAAATACAATTTGGACACTCGATGCTTTCGCATCATCTTATTAACGAAAAGAAATATGATTAGATAAATAAATCAACTAGTAAAAAAACCGATAAAAAGTTAAATTTTTACCAGAATTCTGCATTAATTCCCGAAATACTACAAATTCGGCAGAGTATCTGGTGTAAAAATTCGAAAAGTTTCTTATTTAGTCGAGAATAATACAAAAAACACAGAGTCTAAAGAGCTTACCGAGCCAAAATCTTGTCAATCAAATGTCTTTGATTAACTTCGACTCGTTCCTCACCATCCGAATTCGAAAGAACTTGGTTTCTAAAAGTGTCCAGAGACATAATAAATAATATAAACGGTTGATTTGGGTGAATATGTGTGAATACGTGCGCTATTTATATGAAATTACTGATATTTCTCCATATAGAAGTGATTATGTAGATTACGAATGTGTTAACAAAGTTAATTCTAGAACCGACTCGGTTCCAAAAAAAAACCCCCACGTGTGACTTTTTGACTTTTGTTAACAAATTTAGCAAATTAACTTATTTGATTTATAAATAATAATTGACAAATTTATCAAAAAAAAGCGGTTGAGACTGATTATTAATCTTTCTGCGCCATACCAAGACAATGACAACGTAACTTAAGAAACAAATACCTTGGCAATGATAAAAGTGTTTATAGGATGTCATTTACCGCAGTATGAAGTTTATCCGAATATTTTTTTTTTTTTTTGTAAAAAAAAACAGGAGGTCAGCAATCTCGACTGGAACCTTCGAATGTAGGAAGGAACCTATCAAGGCCGACCTTTACCCCGCCAAATATTTGGTGAACCTCATATACTGAAAGTATATGTGGATAAGGTATCACCCAAATCCTATATTATCCTTACTCATTAATTTGAGGCAATATGATACCGAATAGTAAATTTATATAACCCTATAAAAATTGATTGCAAAAGATTATGGGATTTGTAGATCTTATAAAATAGTGACGGTTCGGCAATTTCAAATTAAAAAAAAAAGGAATAAAATCTTGCTTATTTATAATTTTTAAAATTTTGATTCTAAGTAATCCTTAAATTTTATTATTTTTTTCTTTGTCAATTATTTTAAAGACTTAATAATTACTTTATACAACATGCATGCAATTAACTATATTTTTCAATTATAAAATTTACCCCTACATAATTTCACAGTTCCTATTCAAAATATAAAAACATCGACGTCAATTGTAGTGACTAGTGAGTCAAATCAATTAAAATTTATGAGCATCTAATTATTCGATTTCAGTATTAAAAATTCAAGGAGATCGGATTGCCATTTCAAAAGAAAAAAATATATATATAAATGAATCGTCCTAATAACATTAAAGGACCAATAATTTTAATGTGTCAAAATGACTTCTATGTATAAATTTATTTCACCAGTTTGAAATTTTTTGTACACTTACCCAAAACCTGACTAATCAAAAATCTGAATGATCAGAATTGAACTGATTCTCAGAGTTTTTATTTGTGCCCATGAATGGATAATGGTATTTGTTACATTTCGAAAGAAGCAGTAGAAGGGTTAAAATGCTATTTAATATTAATCAATCTATTTTTAGCATAATAAAACTTTCGTTTTTTATGTAGATATATCATACAGTAGGTACAGTTAACCTGTAAGTCTGTAACCTATTTATTATTAGAACAATCTAAAAAAATGTTTAATTCTTTCTGATTAATCTTTCACGAAATGTAAGATAGAATTTAAAAAAAAGTTTATATAATTATAAATCGATTGAACAATATAAATTTTTAAATCTCATATAATTGATATAAATAAAACTTTTATTTCAAAAAGAGAGTAGTAATACCTCTTATATACTATATAATACAATTATTTTTCCTATTGTTGTATTGCTACAACATTATTATATAATTATCACGAATTATAATATGAATCTGTATGACAACTTATTTCTATATATACATCCAATCTCTGCAAATTTTTAAATTTTTCTTTTCTTTTTTTTTTTTTTATTGTCTAATTATCTTGATCACAAAGTGAAACCAGTTGTGCTTGACAGAATAATGACTTGTGATTAAGGTTCTCCTATGAAAACCCATGGTCAAGATGCTCCAAAAACTTCTGATATTCAGGATATACAAAATATTTCAATTATTGCAGCTTGTCAACCTATTACAATTTCACCTGTTGCAAAGATGATCCATATATTATATATTATATTATGTTATGAATAAGCCTAGAAGTAGGCTTTTAATTTATATAATATCTGAAAAATCATGTAATAGTGAATAAAATTACCTTTATTCTCAATAATAATAAGTAGAATAATTTGAGAAATAAAATCTCTAGAGTAGTTAAAATGTTACATAATCAAAATTATATACACAGAGACTTATATGAGAGAAACATTCATTCTCATTACTTAAGATAAAAAAAAAATGTGATTTTGATAAAAGTTAATTGATTTTGAATGGTCAGAAACTGATGGTATTGCAAATTATATTATTCTTATTTTATGAACTATATAGACATATCATTAAATGGAATAAAGTTGCAGAAGGTGAAAAGCTAGTCAAAAAGAAGCATGATATTAATATGCTAGAGCAGACTTTTAAGAAAACAAATCTGTTGTAAAATTTCATATTGGTTATATTCTACATCATATACTCTATCCTTAAATTTTTTAATTATATACTGTAAAAACTGACATTTGATTAATATATCATAATCAGTCTTCTTGAATTATAATAACATATATCTGAATTTATAAGAAGATATTATTAAATTATTACATTTAGCTGCTAATCAGCTGAAAAATCTTTTTATCTTTACAGTATACATTAAATATAAAATAAAAACCAATATGAAAAAAATAGCTATGTTATTAAATTATTAATTTTGTATAGTAATATACTTATTATTATAGTTTAATAAATAGAAAAATAGATAAACAGATAATTCATAGTATGTAAATAATACTATAAAGGTATAGTATAGAGAAAAGCTCTATGTAATATTTTATATAATATAAAGTATTTATTTTACTATATAATAAAATACTGCATTCAAGTATTTTTTTTTTTTTTAACAAAAAACACTTATTATTTTTTTTTTTTTTTGGACAAGTTAATCATATTTATTATAATTATTGAGGTTCTAAAAAGAATACATAATTATGAAAGATAAATCATGAATATACCCTCTGTAACAGAAAAGCATAACTTGTCGCCAAAAAAAAAAAAACACTTATTATTAGTTCAATTTGTTAAATTTATATATATATATTTTTATATATTGATAAAGAATATCATGCCAAATAATTGGTAACAATCAAAAGGGATTATCAAATTTTTGCTATAAATGTAATATTAATAATAGAATTCTTTGTCAAATTTCCTTTTCTAACATTTCATAGGCCTTACCATACTTAATAACTCAACATCTTTAAGCCTTTATACATCTCTCAAACATTAGTTTGTCCTATTTAGCCTTAGAAATTTTTCCTGTGACATATTGGACAAATTATCATGACCAAAGAACAATCTACTGGCTCCTCTGAGATAGCTTCTCTTTATGAAATAAATCGCACATTTATAATATAATTCTCTGTGTATTCATTTTTATTGACTTTTAACGAGAATCATAGTAAGATAATTTTGTGATTATAACTTCATCTTTGATTTTCCTTTAACAAGAAAAGAAAATAATCAAAACAAATATATATAATAATTAGTAATAACAGAGTTAAAGTTTCTTTAATTAATTTAACAATATTTTGCTACTAAATAAAAAGATAAATAAAAATTACAAAATTCAAAATTCATTTAATTGTATTCTTAAATTTTAAATAGGGAAGAGAATTGTAGTAGCAATACTCACAGTATTTTTTTGCTTTTTATTATTATTGTTCATATCATCAAAACCTGTAGAGTTAGTAATTAAGTGATTATTTAGCTTATTGATGGATTCAAATTGATGCAGAAAATAAGTTTAACACAATCATTTTAAGACTAGTAGTCAAAACAATTTTAAACTTGTAGATAGAATTAGAAATTACTTTGCATATTCTTTATACCTTTTAACTTAATAAATCTTATCATTCTATAGCTTTTTGCATACTTTTTATAAATATAGATAAAATCAGCATTCTTAATAGAAGGTTTTGTCATAAGAGTAAATTTTAATTAATTAAATTTTGTTGATACTGCAATTAGATTTTGTGAATTTTGCACTGATTTACTGAAACTAGTTGCATAACTAATTAACAAATCTTTTGAATTTTAATTTTTGATACAACCACTATTGTAAATTTTATATTATTTATATATTTTGCTCATAAGTCAAATTAATCTTGTATGAATTTCAAATTTTTATATTTATCTACCATCTTAATATAAAAGTATTGATATTTCCCCTAAGAATCTTATAAAATGGTCAGAGTATCATATTTTTGATTTGAAGTTAAGTATCTTTTTCACATATATGCATCTCTTTTGTTACAAGGAAATCACCAAACCTGCTTGGGGCTTTTCTGGTTAAACAGGGATACTAATCTTCTATGTTTAACATATATGTAAAAGGAAAGGTCTGCAGAAAGAACTTACTTCTAGAAGTATTAATTTGAGGCACAGAAGATTATCACTCTTCTGCCTAAAGGTTCAATAAGGGTAGCTAGAGATAATATTGTTAACCAAATGATTATGACCAATTAAAACTGAACAAGGGTTATAAAAGAGTATTATGTAAGGACTTATTGATTATTTATTTTTTTAATTATACCACTTTGTTCAAGCAAAATTGGAAAATATTCATTAAATGCTTTCATATTTTACTGACATACTTGTCAAGTCAACTTTATGACATCACAATAAGTGTTAAATATATGATGCAACTTTATTTTTTTCACATCATCGTGATACGGTGATAGTGTTAAAATTTCATAACTTGAAAAATAATGTTGACAAATATTTCCCAAGAGTATATATATTTCTCAAGAAAATAATATAATGTTTTACATTTAACGAATTTCCAATTCTAATCAGCCTATAGTTTCTTAATTAACACCCGATTTATAGTTGCTTGAAGCATCAAATGTGTTATCTTGATTATTAATTAAACTTGCAACATAGATTACATCCTTAAAATTGCTGATGTAAGAAAATCTTGATAGTATTATTCATCCTTTGTGAATTAATTTAAGCAAAAAATTAAGTAATTCTATTTTTGTTCGAATTAATATAATTAATAATTTTCAGGAAAATTTATAAAATCACGTAACTAAATTCGGTATTAAGATATTTTATAATATACTGTAACTGAATCAGTTAAATCAGCAAAGTTCGGTATATGTTATTACTATATATCAGATATGATATTTGGTAAATATTCTGACTGGTTTTTTTTGATTTCATTATATCGAGATTGTGTATGGTGGGCCAGATTTATAAGTTCGGCCTGAATTATGAAAATTCCTAATATTGAATTTAAAATCACGTGTTTATTTCTGACCGGTTTTATCAGCAATTATAAAAAAAAAATCCATCTACGGAGCATGAATTGAATTTTGTTAAGTGTAAGAATGAAAAATTCCAATGTTACCATAGTAAATAATTTAATATAAATCAAAATTTACATAAGTTCATAACTCCAATAGGATAATAGGTATTCGTAATTCATTATTGCGGACAAATTTACTTAACAGCATCAAAAGGTAACCTAATTAATAAAAAAAAAAAAGTTCTTCGACATTTTGCGGCGCATCAAAGGATATTTTAAAACATATTAATAATAATTTCTTTATCATCAAGCCTATAGCCAACTTTTGAGTTTAGAGGAATGACACTATTACACTATTGCGGCTGTAATACCATGATAGAGACAGATCTGGCATAGTTCATCTTTTTAGTAAAACATATTGTATTATCCCATTTCTGTGTTAAAAAATAATACTTCGAATTTGCGTAACAGTGAGACTCGAAATATAGGTAGCACTATATTATATAATTTAACTCGTTTTGATTTTCGCCGTTCCATATTTCCCTAACTTTCTCGGATAATGAACTTTTGCTCAAGCTTTTAGATAATCCTAACTTTTGCTATTCTTTTTTATACATACTTTACAAAGAATTAAATCAATTTAATACGAAATTATATTAATTATATTTCAAACAAAATAATGACAAAATTTAACTCATCTGAACATAATTTCTTTCATACAATAATTGACGATGAACATGAAAAAAAGAACGTCAAAATACGTTCCAGAAAGATGATTGGAAAAAAAAATATTTGAAGATTCTTCAAGACAATTTTGGTTAAAATGATTTCCAGAACCTTAAAATTTAAACCAAATATTAAAATTAATCCGTTGTGTAAATTAAATATGATGATTTATAATTATAAACTTACCAAAAAAAAAAAGTTCTGTATATCACGTGAATAATTATAAGATTTTAGGATATGCATTTAGTCATCAATGCGCACGCGAACGATCATGTAAATTTTCCCACAATTAGTTACTACGTCATTAAAATATGTAATTCCATATGAAAAAAAAAAGTCTTGAAAATAGAAAGTATTGTTTAAAAGATTTACCCTTTACTTTTTTAAATATTAACTAAATTAATTAATTAGAAAGAACTCGTAATAATAATGAATGATAGATGTTCGGATTTACCTTTATATTTCCTTAAATTCATTGAAAAAGAATCCTGGGGTTTAATTGTCCCTTTCAAGAGGGTTTTCAAAGTTGATTTAAATACATATAATTAAATAAATTAATTAATTAATTACTTTTTTTTTTAGAATGAAATCGTAATAATAATAATAATGTTTGGATTTACACTTACATTTCCTTAAATTCGGGTTATTCATCTCTTCAGGGTTTTTTTCAAATAAATATAACTAAATAAATTAATTAATTACTTTTTTTTTTTTTTAAAAAAAAAAAAGAGAATGAAATCGTAATAATAATAATAATGTTTAGATGTACACTTAAA
The DNA here is from genome assembly GCA_003550305.1 of Glomus cerebriforme. Classification (NCBI taxonomy): domain Eukaryota; kingdom Fungi; phylum Glomeromycota; class Glomeromycetes; order Glomerales; family Glomeraceae; genus Glomus; species Glomus cerebriforme. The sequence continues at coordinate 15,728 of QKYT01000144.1, read as the reverse complement.
TTTCCTTTAAATTCATTGAAAAAGAAAATCCTGGCGTTATTCATCTTCTTCAGGGTTTTCAAAATTAAATTAATATAATTAAATAAATTAATCAATTATAGAGAAAGAAATAAATGTTCGAGATTTACTTTATAAATTTCCTTAAATTCATTGAAAAAAATCCTGGGGTTTAATTGTCCCTTTCAAGAGGTTTTTCAAAAAGTTAATCTGGATTATCTTTTTTAACGGAGTCAAACCTGAGTCAAGAACCCTTTTCATATATAATTAATATTCCATTGAGAAAAATAATCTTTTAACATTTTTATCCTTCTTTTTAATATTTTGAACAATGGGACTAATCATTGATTTACAAGGGGGAGGTAACTCAAATGACTTAAATCATATTAGTATATAGTCCATCGTTTTATATGAGAATCGATTTATGAAAGAATGAAAGAATGAATGTATTATTATGGTTATATTACTATGATTATTATTATGATTATTATTATGATTAGTACTATGATTATTACTTTGATTATTACTATGGTTATTACTTATTATTATGAGAAAAAAAAAGAAAAAGAAAAAAATCAAGTATTGAAAGTTAAAATCTTGTCCACGTGACTAGTCAACATTTTATATGTTATGTTTGTAATATATTACTAGTATTTTTTTGGTAAAAGCCGAAACCATGTTGAAGGGTTACGAAAAACAAATTTACGAGAATTAAAGCATGGAAAATTTTGAGTGGACATTTTCATTGAGGTCCATTATATTATATTTTTATTTAAAACACGAAAAATAAAATAAAATAAAATAAAACAAAAAAAAAAAAAAACAAAAAATAAAAGAAAATTAAACACAACATAAATTTAACATAAATTTAATAGGAGTTGTTTCTAAAAAAAAGATTCAACTTATGTGGGGTTGTTTTTTTTTCGAGATTTATTTATTAAAAAGAGTGAGGACAAAATAAAAAGAAAAATGCGAGAAGAAATCTTGATTAAAAAATTTCCTAAATTAGTATTATTATTATTATTATT
>QKYT01001439.1:0-11647 GCA_003550305.1 Glomus cerebriforme | reverse complement strand
GGGTCGTAGCCTTACGTAGTATTACAAAGGCGTAGATTTACGAAATACTTCGTACTAAATAAATTCCTGATGTCAATAGATCTGTGACATCTGCGACAGGAATTTATCTTCTATTATTGGTTCTGTTGTAGCCCAAACTCCATCATGTCCCAAATCAAACTTGGGGAAACTTTATATTCAACACTTAACCATGTTCCAAACTAACCCAGTCTTAGATGATAGACATTTAAAATTTACTCTTATTTTGGGATATGGTTAAATTTCAGATATAGGATTAGATTTGGGACATGGTTACGTTTGGCGATAATTAGCATGCTTATTCACCTACAATTCACTTATATACTTAGTCAGTGGAGTTAACAAAAAAAAAACAATAAAAATGTAAAAAAAATTGTAAATTCTTAATATTCTTTTAATAAAAGGAAATTATAGATTTCAAGATATTAATACCTGAGCCAATCTTTAAGGTAATTGGTATTTTTCCATAAAAATTCGATGATATGTATTTTTTAATACATTTTGTTACTTCTTTTTCAATTCCATGTCGATAAAAATATCCAATTAAACTTAATTATGAAAATCCAATACACTTTAAGGGATCTAAATTCATATTTAATTGATTCAATTTCATTATTTGTAATATATATATTTAATTCTTGTAATGATTCTTTAAAGAATGAAGAAGATTCATATTTTGCATTATCTGAGACTGGTGAAAAAATATAAATTTCAGAATTAATAGATTAGTCAATATGAGTATTTCCATAATTTTTGTTATTGTTATCGTCAAGTTATCAGACCTGTTGAACGAATGAAAAAAAAAGTTTAAGTAGTTTTTTATTTACTTTTTGTATAATGTTACATATGATTGTACAAATTAATTTTGTTATTTATAAATTAAGAGTGAATAGTGAATTAAAGTTTAATAAATTATTATTTAAATTCTTTTAATTCAATAAAGCATTGTAAAACTTATACATATAAAGATAGAAAATTTATATCTTAATTTATTGTAAATATTGAAGTTCTTTAAATTACAAGATAGCGCAAACCATAGCGTTAAATGTAACCGGTTTGCAAGTTTATAATGCTCTAAAAAGATTTGGCCAGCATTAGTCATTCGATACACGTCAACTGTCAGTTGACACCGAGGTCCAACATGAGATTTCTCAGTAGGATGTAATAAAAAAATTTCTTTTAATCTGCTGCGGAAAAATGATTACTTCGATTAATTAATATAATCATATTAATCATATGTAAGTGATATAAATAATAACATTACACAAAGAAGCGCATTTCAAAAAATGAAGATAAACGGTTTATTGAAATAGAAAAGCTGCTTGTTTTGATACTTAATATAAACTAGTAGAATACTAGCCTATTAATAAGAATGAAAGTAAAACATTTTTAAAAATGGTATTTGAAATTAGTCAACAGAAATAGAGAAAAAGCAATTTATTTAGTTACCAAATGTTATAGAGGTTATGGTATTGGGATTGATAAAAATTTTAATAAAGCTGTTATATGGTTTAAAAAAATACAATTTTGACTCAATTACCTGAAATAATTTTTTGAATGAATCAAATATTAATGTTTCTGTTCATGGAGCTGAAGAAAATATAATATTATAAGAATTTTCAATTCTATTAGCTTATTTCACTTTTACAGAGCTTTTAATAGTCTTATCTAAATTATTCTTTTTTCATCTAATATTTAGATTTTCGATTAAATTGCGTGATCTATTTTGTTGAAGGATTTTGACTCTATTATCCCAAGCTTTTTTAATTCTAAAAATATATAACGGATACCGTAAGTGTACCGTATTTACAAAAATTAAATATAAATTTCTTAAAATATAATAAATTACAAAATTTTATTGAATTACAGTATCAATTAAATAAAAAATCTTTTGTAAGAAAGAGTTCTATAAACAAATTATGTACAAAGATTCTTTATTAAATAAATATTATAAATTATAAGAAAATTTCGTAATTTTTGATCATCTACGATTATTTAACCTTCCTTGAAGATCGTACTTTATAAAGTCAGAGAAATTTTCGTAAATGAAATTGTACAATCAATGTAACATTACACAAACTTGTAAATAAAGCCACTTTTCTCACGAACTCACACCACTCATTTTTATTCATTTCAAATATGTCTAATAACTTGAATGATAGCAACGGCAAAAATTATGACAATCCTCATAAATCAGAGTCTATTTATTCAGAAAATGATAATTTTTCATTAGACACAAATAATACAAAATATGAATTCTCTTTCTCCCAACTCAATATTACAACAAGTTCTCCTTTAATTACAAATATTTTTAATTTATTACAAGAATTATATATAGTTCTTTTAGATATAGAAACTGAATATGATATTGATAAATTAAGTGAAATCATAAATGGTTGTTTATGTGACTATGATTTGGATCCTAAAAATATATTTGAAATCATGGCAAATAGTTCACAAAGTATTTTTTTTTATTCAAGTTTAATTGGATGTTTTTATCAACATGGAATTGGATGTGAAATTGATGAAACTAAAGCATTTGAAATATTTTCTAACGCTATTAAATATAATCAAAAAGCAGAACCATCATTTGACCAAAAAAATGAAACTATAATTAATGATATTAAAAAGTTAAATGAAATAGTTACGCAATATTTTTATTTATACTTTCTTTATAAGGATATTATTTTAGATAGAAAATATAATTATAAATTAAATATAAAAGATGCCGAAAAAGGAGACTCGATATCACAATATTATATAGGTAATTGTTATTATTCTGGTAAAAACATCAAACAAGATTATAATAAGGCAATTGAATGGTATTCAAAATCATCAAACGGAGGAAATATTCAAGCGATGTACGAATTGGGCATTTGCTATGAATGTGGATATGGTGTTGTAAAAGATTACAGGAAAGCATTTGAATTATATTCAAAGTCTGCAGAAGGAGGGTGTAAACATGCATCATACTTTTTGGGAAACTGTTATTTTTATGGAAATGGTGTTTTAAGAGATGAAAATAAAGCTATTGAATGGCATTTAAAAGCTGCAGAAAAAGGTCATGTTCATAGTCAATATATAATAGCAAATTATTATCATAATGATGAAAAATACGAGGACGAGTGGTTTTATTGGAATAGAAAAGCTGCAATAAATGGTATTATTGAGGCTCAATATAAAATAGCAGAATATTATCTCAACAATTCTATTAATAAGAATGAAAGTAAAGCATTTAAATGGTATTTGAAATTAGCTAATGACAATGGACCAAGGGCAATTTATTTAGTTGCAAAATGTTACAGAGATGGTATTGGAACTGATAAAAATTCAAAAGAAGCTACAAAATGGATTGAAAAATATATAAATAATTTTCATACAAACCCTCCAATTACCTTAAATAATTTCTTGAATGGTTCATGCATCATTGCTTCTAGAATACAAATGAGAGCAAATTATGAATTATGAAAGTATTTTTAATATGATTGAATTTTTTTTTTTGTTATGTAGTGATAAACTTTTAAAATTTATTAATAAAAGAATATAACTTATCCTAAAAACCATCATATTTCTTTCAAGTTCTGAAGTTTACAAAATAAATTTGTTTTAAATTTATGTAACATACGGTATAATGATATTAATTTCGGTCGGATAATTTAATGGACTATACTTTCTATATGGTAATTAAATTATCCAGTCGAAATGATTTATATGTTATTGCAAAAACATTTTTTTATTAAAAAAACTTGTTCAATTTTTTACTCGCGTAAACAAAAAAATTGTTTGTATTTGTATTTTTAATGATTACAATAATTTGATAATAAACATTTAGGAGTGATAATCTTTTCATCTTTATTGTTTTGCAAACTTTTAATCATCTCTACTGTGAATTCTTGTAATTTCGTAATTTACTATTATGATATTTTAAAAATGTCTATTATTACTGTAAAACTGAATAAACTAAACATTGTTTTATTCCAAGCAATCCGCTTTATTTAAATAAACCTGTAATTATTTATCATCCCTACATTAAACAGTTCTTTATTTTTTTCCTTAAATAAATTATTTTGACAAATGTAAAATTTTCTATTATTACTTTTATATACAAACTCATGAGAATTTAGCAACACCTTACATAAAATTGTCTTAAATAAAAAATCAGTAGTTTTGGTAAATAAATAATTGTTCGGCCTTTGAGAAAATTTGTTTTTTCGGTCGGTTGCCAAGAATCATCATTAGATTGGTTATTACAGTTGATCCTATTTGATTAAATCAAATATTTTTCTTCCATAATGATATTTCCCACCCAAGCCTAATACCATTTATTATTTCCCTATGTTCAGATCTAAATTTGGTCTGGTCCACATTATTTTTTAGTATTTCTGATCAGATTAGTAAAAATAAATTCGTACGATTTAATCTTAAAGAAAAAAATTACCAGCCAGAAAATAAAGAAAAGTTAATTCTACAATCTATTAATACTCTGGATAGAATAAAATAGTCGTAAACTTTAATACTGTAGAAAAAATCTCAATAACAATATACTGGCAGCGTCTTTAAAAATTTTCAACAAACAAACAATGTATGATTCCACAAAAATCCATTGATGAAATTTGATGGAATTCTCACTTGTAACAACATGGTATTCTATGCAAAGATACTGTACTTATGGAAGATATTAATGCATTTAAAGTTAAAAATAATACAAATTATCCACTAAATTGTACGATTCATGAAATAATATTTAACATGATAATAGTGACAATAGAAATTAATCAATTTATATTGATTATTTTAATAAATAAAAAAATAATTTTAGATAAAATAAATTGTTTATTTGATTATTTTAAAAATAAAAAATAAAATTTTCAGTTTAATTAAATGTCTATAATCTATTCTATCTTAACAAATCTAAATTAATTCTACTAGCTAATTGTTATCCAAATATTGTTTTATTGTTTTATCAGCAATTTCCGACATTATTTAATACCCTCCACTCATATAATTTTGTTATACTTTTTCCATTTTCTATTTTTTTCTAACTTACATCATTATTCTTTCTATTTCTAACATTTCTAACTTATCACATCTTTATTTTTTCATACACTTCATAGGACTTATTTTATTTCTTGTTCCTTTTTTCCAGTTTTTTGGGTATTTTTATTCAATTATTGCATTCATTATTTTCTCAATAATTCTCACTTCTTTTTCACACTTCATAAGTAATCTCCCGATAGTCCTGGCACTTTCTTATTTTCTGTCGGTATAATTTTCATTATTTCTATATTTTTTCCACAAATTGTTTTTTTAATTTCTTTCATGTACATTTCTGTTTCAACTTTCTTCCCATTTCTTCTTATTGAAATTTTCATTTTCAATGATTTCTTTAGTCTTCATCAATCATCAATTCTTTATTCACCCATTTATCTAATTTTGTTGCCTTCTTGTTATCACAAATTGTACTGTATATTTGTGTTATCCTTAGATCCTTTTGTCTTCACTGTTTAAAAAAGTCTAATACGACCACTGCACCTTCTTTTTTTCTGTTTTATATATTTTGTTTCTCCATTTTTCATTAATAAAATTGTTTCTTTATCATCAGTTTGTTTTGTTAAATTCCATCATATCTTAATTATCTTCTTTTTAGGAAAAGCAGGTTTCAAGTTTCAGTACTTCACAGCTAGTATTTCAATTGGTAATGGACTTCTTTGCTAACAGATGGTATCTTTAAAGTTACTGGATTTTTTAAAATTAAGTGAAATAAGTGAGAAGGGAATTCTAATCTAAACCAACCAGCCAGTTAGGAAATACTGACCGGCTTTCCTTGCCTGAAATGAGAAAATATCATATACAGTATAAGGAAGTTAAGAGGGAGTTTAAAGGAGGAAAAAAAACCAACCAGCCAGATAGGAGATACTCAACTATCTGACCGGCTTTCCTTGCCTGACACGAGAAAATTCTCATATACAGTATAAGGAAGATAAGGGGGAGTTTAGAAGGGGAGAAGAGTAGATGGAGTAGTTTTTAAAAAAGATTATTGTAGAGAGGAAATAAAATTATGATAACAATATAATTAAAGATACCATGATATTTATATATATTTAAAAATAATAATGATACAATAATAAATTAATCATTTCTATATTTGGGAAAATTATACAAAATTAATAATGATTTATTACATGATTTTTTCATTTGTTCACATCATGTCAAAACGTTACTCATATATTATAATTTCATTACTATCTTAATTAGTGATACCTGTATTTCATCATATTAACTACCATATGTCATAAGTCATAACTATTTAACTCTGCTAAAAATAATTTCGCTTATCGCTTATTGTTCAAATTTAAATTAAAAGCTATAGTTTAATAAAAAGTTTTTAAAATAATTTACTACCATAAACATAAATTTTTTTTGGAGTAGTCTGATAATTGAAAAATTTCAGGATCAGAAAATTTTAAATTATTTTCTCGTATGTGGACCATTTTAAGTCTGGAGCAAAATTTTAACTAATACAAGAAAAATCATTAACCATTTGAAAACACAACATAATTTATCTCCATAATTCAGTTACCAGCAGTTAATAGATATAGTATAGTATCAAATTAATTTTTTTTTAAAATATATAATTACAGTTCAAAATACTAACAGATAGTCAGAAATATTAATTACTTAATTTTTATATTTAGATCAATAGTAAATCTGTGAAGCGGCAATCACAAAAATGGTAATACAAGACTCTTGCCACTGCACAGTAAAACATAGGTAGGATAAGTCTATTTTTATAGCCCTCATATTGTAATTTCTCTAGATTTTATCCTTGCTTTAGATTCATTATTTTTATCTAAAAAAAAAAAATAAAAATTATATAATTATATTGGCAAATAAAGTTATCATGTAGATTTAAAATTTTACTATCATTAATTTTCAATTGAGTAAAATCAAATCGGATAGATTCTATTTAATAAATTAAAATTTATTAGTACCTTTTCAATTAATTTAAATTTGTTTTTTTTTGAATAAATAAAAAATTATTTACCTGAATATTTTGTGCTTATAATGAATAATCATCAAGAATTTTGGTTCAATAAGATTATTAAAATTAAGTAATCTACTTGTATAAATAGATTCTGAATGTTCTGAATGTGTTTAATACGACAAACTAATAGAAATTGTATCACTACTAGTTTGTAATTTATTATTAATTTCATCTGCTTCTTTAATTTGCTTCACTTTTTCTGATTTTTCATGATACAATTGTTCTCTACGCCATTGATCTAAAATATCATAAATCTCAATATCATTTGCAGTTGGTCGATTCCATCTAAACATTTTTTAATTATCAATTGGGGTAATTTAATATTGGCAGATTTTTATTGCCAAATTTATATCAGGGCTTACATCATGGTATGGAGATAAGCTAGAAATTACTTCATACATAATTATGCCAAAACTATAAATATCAGCAGCTTTGGTATAAGTTTGTCCTCTTAAAATTTCAGGAGCAATATAAGGTAAAACACCATATACACTTTTTTCTAATCTGCAGGTTTACATAATCCTATATCAGTTATCATTGCATTATATTTATAAAGTATATTTCCATCTTGATGTATTAACTCATAATTATTAATCCTAACTTTCCAACTTACGTATCTAAATAATCTCGTAAACTTCCATATTCTGCATAAACCAAAGGTTCTTTGAGTTATTCCATAAAGTTTAATAATAGGAGTATACTCATCCATAATTTTATGGTGTTATGTAATCTAAAATATAACATTTTATAAATAAATAATTAGCAAATCATCTTTCAAAGTTCCATTAAATGATAAATTAATTTATACCTCATTGATAAAACCACATTTACATTTTTTCCAATTTTATCCCATTTACGAATATATTCATCAATCCAATTTGCTTTATACACTTTGCCAAACCCACCTTTTGTAATATATTCAATACAATAAAACCGATCATAAGGTATCCATTCTAATACTTGATGCTAATCAGTTGTACACCATAGCTCTTCAGTATTTTTTTTTTGTTAAATCCATAGTTCAATAATTTATTTATTATTAAGGGTTTAATATATTGTTGTCATGCAATCTGAAATATTTTGAACTAATAACAATTTGTCATAATAATATAAATTTATAAAATTGAAAAAGAAAGTTTTTATTTATTGCAAAAGTAAGAAAAATAGGTTAATCAAATAAAAAAAAACTGCCAAATTTTAATTCATTTTTCATTTTTTTTTTTAAAAAAAAAACGGTGGGGCATTATTATTTTGGCCAGAATTAACGAAATTTTAGCCAAAGTTATTATTTAGTTTATATTGTAATTCGGACCAGATTAAGAAATAAACAAAAAAGTAAACTAGAAATTTATTGTTTTATTATGTTTTATTATAATAAATTTGATGATAATTACATAAATTATAAAAAATAAAGTCAAAAAATTCTAAGTAATAAACCAATTTAATATTATAACTATGTTTTCTATGTTTTCTGAACTAACTATTTATTCTAAATTATTATACTGTATATCTATTTGTTCAATTCTAATTTTGTTTTTATATCCATTTCTTTAATGTCATTTATCCGTACACCCAATTCTTCATATAATGTTCTAGTATTTGTTTCTATATTATTTGTTTATCCTTCATAATTTTCACAACAAACTTTGTTTACTTTTTAATTATTTTAAATTTTATTTCTCTACATCATTATTAATTTTCACGATTCATTTTTATTATTCAACCCATCCATAAAAGCAATATTATTTAATGTTATCTTCATATATTGGCTTGTTCTTTTTGTTAAACTAATTTGTTTGATCATTTCCATTCTATAACCTAATCCTATTTTCTTCTTTCATTTCCCATAGTGTTCCATCAAAAAAAAATTTCCACTTGATAAAGGAGCAATAACCAATGGTAAAGGATGTAAAGGATGGTTAGCCGAAGAAATAGTTGGCAAACTTTTCGCGAAATTTCTCTCTATAATTATTACAGGTGAAATCTATATGAGAGTGGGGTTTAATTGCTCAGAAGAGGTGTTTTTTTCCTAGTTTTTTTATTGTTTAATTGATGCTGAGTAAACTCCTTATTTCTCCACTCCAATCATTAAACACTGCTAACTTTTTCAATTCCTGATGAAGTTCCAGTTTAGATTTCCAAGATAAAGGTTGGTTCATCTATCTCCTGTTGTGTATTTTTTATTCTTAATGACTTCTCATCATCTGTATACTGACTGAGTTATAAAGTTTTTGTTGCAGAAATTCAGAAATATTGGCCGTACTGGAGGAGATACTGGTTAGGGTGAAAATTTGAAATTCATTGAATCTTTACTTTTGACATGTCTATATCTGTATGGGTGTCGGTATTACATGGGCTCATAATTAAAATAATCAATACAGTGTATAAGGAAATAAAGAGGGAATTCTAACCTAAACCAAACCAGCTAGTTAGGAGAGACTCAACTATCTGACTGGTTTTTCCTTGCCTGATACGAGGAAGACCTCTATATACAGTATAAGGAAGTTAAGAGGAGGGAGTTTAAGGGGAGTAGTTTTAAAAAGAAAAAGTAGGTTAAAAAATGCAAAAAAATAGGGTATTTATATATCTAAGAATATTAAAAATATAAAAATGAGTCAAATTTACCAATATTATGATAGCTACAATAATAAATTAAGCATGATGAATCACGCCATGCAAATTTCTTACGTTTCAATATTTATTGAAATTTTCTACTTTTATACAGTACGTCATGTTTTCTAACTAATTGATAGATTAATCAAAATTTCTAAACACCCGCATATCATCTATTAGGAGACAATACGATTTTTTATTTGTTCACATGAAAAATTATGCATGAATAACAGATCCTTGTATAGTATTCGGATTAGAAAATCAGTTTTATCTACTAATTGTGTGTAACTTAGCTACAATAAAATCAATCCTAATTTTTAAGATAATTGGAGCAAATCTAATGTTTATCTTTTTCTTTAAAAAGATTTTACCATAGGAATTTAACCATAAATTAATCAAACAAATAATATTTAATAAATATTAAAAATAATTTACATATGGATTTTTAGAAATCCTGGAAGAATAACATCAAATTGAGTATATTTTTTTTATTTATTTTAAGAAATGAATAACTGCACAACGAATCAAAAATATCGTTGCTCTTACGAACATCCTTATCACTAATTATTATCAAGCTGTCCAAATTCATCTATTTCGTATTCATCAATAAATCCTAAAATACAAAAAGTCCTTTATAAAGTTTGACCACTTTTTACCGGGATTATCAAAAGAAAAATGTTCTCTTGACAAACCAAATTCTTCAGGAATGTTAATTTTAAAAGAGATATTGAAAATATTTCACTCATATTGAAGGAATAAGAGGATAGGAAATAGCTTTTTCTTTAGAATTGAAGGAGTGAAGTGAATGAGAAAGAAAGAAGTAAAAAAGTTCTTCGGCAGCTAGAATAAGTCAGCCACGTGAGCGAATTATTTTGTAAAGAAATTAATTCTTTTAACTCATTTGAAATCTTTGAATTTCCATAATGACTAATGTGATTGTAAATTATGACATATTTGAAAAAAATTCAAAAGGAAGACCTGAATTACAATGTAATTCTGAAAGGTCTGTTAAATGATCTCTTGCTTCAAAAAAATGAGTAAAAGAGGTATTATTAAAATTTAAATTACATAATATATTGAATTTCAATTTCTTCAAGGAAGAAATTTGATTTATAAAATTTTAAAAACTTCATTTAAGATTAAAGTTTGATCTTCTGAGAGACTTTTCAATGTAATAAGATTTTCTTTAAGAGGATATTAATTAATTGATAAATACTGTAATTTGAGCAAAATGCTGGATAATTAAACAGTGGTAGTTTTGAAGTATTTGTTGAAATAAAAATTTCTTTCTTGAATAAGAATTCTTTTGATTCATCGGGAAGACAAGCTATCAAATGTATTAAGAATTGTTAATGCCGTTCTCAGTTGATGTTTGTAAAAATTATAATTTAAAATATTCCTCCATAAAATTCTAATAGAAATTTTACACCAATGACGATTAATTTAAAAGCCATTGTACTAAATGAATTGTGTGATAAACATTACATAGAGCCTTTTGCCCTTTTGGCGCAGCGTGACAAATAATTGATTGACAATTAGGATTGAGTTGGGATAATAAAATAATCATAAAAAAAAAACTATCTTTTAACGATCGATTTTACATTAAAAAATGGTTATTACTATTTTCAAAAATGGTATAGACTTGTATATGTATTTTAATTCTGTTTAATAATTTTATTAATATTATTATTTATACTGTCTTTTTCATTGCTTTTTACTTCACTTATTATTTTATACTTTCAAATATAGTTAATTCTAACTAATAATTAATTATTATGTAATATTCAAAAAAATTTGATGACATACTAAAAAGCCGTGAAAAATATGTAATTTGTTTATATGTAAATTATTAATAACTTTTTTCTTATATTTCTTGGTCGAATAAGAGATAGATTTCTTTTGCACAAAATTTATAATAAACTAGCCAGTAATTTTCTACCAGTACCCACGGGTTACAGGTAGGGATGGGTC
>QKYT01001438.1:0-11729 GCA_003550305.1 Glomus cerebriforme | reverse complement strand
TTTTTTTTTTTAAAAAAAAAATAATAAATCCTTTACTTTACCATAATTCATTGTGAGAACACGAGTGGAAACTGCTGCTTTGTTAAGTCCATATATAACAGCCCCACGTAAAATAGCAGTGATAGGATTTTGAGGTACCGTTATGATAGGAACGACCGATTTATAAGCATCCTTTACTCTTCTAACTAGATAAGGACTTTCAGAGAATCCACCAACCATAAACATCGCGGAACATCTTTGTTTAGTAGAAGCCAATTGATCTCTAATCAGTTTTAAAATCTTATTAATGACAGGATCAAACATAGCCAAAATATCATCAAATTCAATTTCAATTAGCCAATCATCTTCTTCCATTTCTTCTTTAATTTCATCCGTAACATATTTCATTAATGCTGGACAAGTTCTTTCAATATCCAAATCAATGCTATGAAAATCATTTTTTTCATCTCCACGAAATTCGAATTTTATTCTTGGGCAAAAGAAATTGTGAATTAAATATTGATATTGACCATAATGTTCTCTTCTAAATTCATCCACAGCTGCAAATCCTAATTTCTTTTCAAGAAATCTAATGAACTCTTTGTCGACATATGTACTTCCACATAAATCGCCTGTACGCTCTGTAATTTCACTTAATTTATTATCCGGCAACAATGTTCGTGTCGTCAAATCCACAGTACCACCGCCACAATCCACGACCATAAATGAGGCTGATATAGATTATAGTTTATTAAATGAAATATCTATCTCAACGAAATAAATAATATGTTAAAATTGTGCTTACATCCTGCTTTAATCTTATGCTCCTCAAGTTTTTTCATAGCATAAAGTGCTGCGGCTTCCGCTATAATAAAGAAAAAACAAAATACTTAAAAATTATTTCAAGACCATATCTATTAAATTTTCTCTTTACTTACGTTCAGTAATAAATTCTAGATTATTGTTTAATTGCCTTTTTACAGTAAATCCAGCTTCGTGAATACAATCTTGAAGAATTCCAATAGTATAGGGTTTCCTACAAAAGTTAAGCGCAGAAAGAATTTAATCACGTGACTATACGCGACATTCATCACGCGATATGATAGTTACCATTCGGCTGGTACGGTGAATACAAAACGAACTTGAGTAAATTTAATACCAGGCCATCGTTTATCCAAAGTTTCACTAATCAACTGTAAAAGAAATGAAGCAGATATTCATTAATTTCTTCCGTCGAGAAAATTTAACATTTCTAATACTTACAGGTTTCATCTGAGCCAAGTAATCACTAATAGCTTTTTCAAAATCAAGACCTTTAGGAAGATAAGGTTTTTCATAATTTCTAAGATTATCGGCTAAATGCAATTTAAATAGTTCAACAGGTTTCATATTGTTAACTTCTGAGGTTTGACGACGAGCTCTTTTTACTGGTTCTTGGGCTAATGCTGGAAATCCCCAGCAATTTACCGTCCACTTTTTTGGATTGGATGATGATGTATTATATTGAAGGACTGTGTTTGTTTTTGGCATTGTTAATCTTGTTTTACGTTGTCCGGGCCTTAAAAGGAGGGAAAGAGTATGTAGGAAAGGGAAAAGAAATATTCAACTTTTGGTTTTAAAAATACTGCAAAAAAAGATATTTTAAAATTTATTTACCATGACTCGTTTACTGTTATATCCGGGTTTATTCGATTAGCATAAGCGAATCCTATATATAGCAAATAAAGGAAAAAGATTTTTATAAATTCTACATAAAACGCGAGTGTTATACTTTCAATAAAATGTTTTACCTGAGTATGTAGTTCCGAAGTCTTTAAAAACATTGGAAATAGGATTAGAGAAACGTTTTAAAAAAAAATACTAAAAGAGCATGCACAAAAAGACAATACCAATAGCGACTACAGCACGAAAATCTTTGAGACTCATAATTAAAACTCAAGTATTTCCTTTATGTTAGTAGAAACAAGAAAGCTTTAAAAATTCAAAAATTGCGAAGGCAGTGTTAAAGACTTGAAGTTATATGCGACCATTGCAACCATTATTATATTATTGATATAATTTACTCGTGTTAAATTGATTAAATTGTTCGTTGATCTTTTTGAGGGGTGAGAAATTTTTCAGATGTTACATTAACGGGCAGAAAAAGTAATAAGACTTATTTTAGTATTTTAACTCGTGTAAAGTTAAAATGATTTTTTTAACTGTTAATTGGATTTTTTTTTTCTCGTATTTGGAGTTGTTTTAGTATTGTAATCACAAACTTTTAATTTTCTAGGCGTCATAAAACTGTTTTGTTTTTGTTCGTTCCGATCACTTCATTACTTTTATGGTCTAAACAAATCAATAATAATAAAAAAAAAAGTTATCTCGAGAAAAATACTGTTTTTGTCTATTTTAAAAGAAAAATGGGAACTTCCGATGAGAGTATTAATAAAAATGGTAGCTATGCTCTTAACCCGACTTCTTATGCTAAAGTAGTATTATCTACACCAAAATTACCTAATGCCACATCTCCTTCAATCACTATCAATTCTTTTGCTAACTCTACTCCTGCACCTTCACAAGGAAAAATTGATACTTTGCAATGGAACTCTATGGATTGGTTTGGACTTGGAGATTACTGGAAAAATGATTTCGCCAGATGGATAATTCTCGCTTTGGAGGAAAAAGAAGAAAAAGAAATTAATATTATTGAAAGAGGATTGGTCGAAATTAGGAGAGAAACGCGTGAAATATTTAATTCGGGAATGATTGATGCAGATTGTTATAATTTATGTATAGATTTAATTACTAAATGTAGTTCTCTTTCGGATTTTGATCAAAAGAAAAGAAATGAATTATTAAATATTATATTCGGCCATTTACAAATGAAATTCGATGATGCTGATTTATTAATTACAACTATAGGACAAATGAATGCTGAACAACGTTCAGTTTTAAGATTTATTACTCACCAAAAGATTCAAGCAAGAATCGCTTTCTTGAGAGCTACTTTAAGAACTCACAAGACAATCAACGATATGGAAGGATATCATTGTACTATCAATCCGTATTATAAAAGCTTACTAGAGGACACCAACGCTGTTAAAGCCGATTTAAGTAAAAAATATAGTGATAATCATTGTAATGAAGTGTCGACCGAAAAGGATAGACTTCTCGAAGAAAACGGTGAATTAATCAGAGAGAATAATATATTAAAAGAGCAATTAGAAGCAAAAAATGAACAACTCTCATCACAAATGGAACAAATAGAGCAAGAATTTCTTGTTAAAGAATTTATAAAAAATTATACCAAAATTACTCAAGAACGTGATGATAAAGCAAAATCAGAATACGAAGCATATATAAGAGGGCGTAATGATAAAATGAAATCAGATTACGAAGGACAAATAAAACGACTTAAAGAACGTAACGATAAAATGAAATCAGATTACGAAAGACAAATAAAACGACTTAAAGAACGTAACGATAAAATGAAATCAGATTATGAAAAGCATATAAACAAATCTCAAAAAGAAGCTGAAGAATTACGCAAAAAAGTAAAATCAGCTCAAGATGAAGCATCAAATTATCAAGCTGCTCTTGGAAGTGCAACAAACATTCGTTGGAGTGATAGCACTTTAAATAATCCTATTCAATTAGCAAAAGATATTGAAAAATTCCAACATTCATTGACTGATTTTACTAAAGTTAAAGGGAAATCTTATAAAATTAATGAAAATGCTGCTAAACAATTATTAGTTAAATATGGATGTAAGGCAAATCTCAATGATAGAGAAATTAAAAATTATTTAGCAGCTGCTCTTCAACGAATGATTCTCGAAGCTATATTTCAAAGTGCGGAAAATTTATATAAATATGCTGATTACGATGAAAATTTTACCGATGGACATCTTGAGTCGTCTATAATATACTATAATTATTATCTCGTTAAATATACAAATCTATTGACGACAAATCGCGAAGGAAAAGACAGCATCACTGCTATAGCTCCAATTAAAATTCGTCAACAAGTATATGCTTCTTTAGGATCTCGTGGATTTGCTACATCTAATCATCCACAAATGAAGAAACTTGTTAGTGAAATTTTGGGCGAAATGGAGAAATATCGTGAAGTGGTAGATGAAGAAAAGAAGAAAGAACTAAATTCTGAAGCCGAAAAAATTATTCGTACTGGTATGCAACTTTGGTTTTGTTTAAAAGCTCAAGAACCAGTACCAAAAATTCAATGGTTTAAATCTGGTGATCGCATAGAAACGCATCTTATGATGGGCTCCTGGGAAAGTGAAAATATTAAAGAAATGGAATTAGATTTTACTTTTTTCCCTCTTATTACTACTACTGAACATGATAAACAGGTTTTTAATAAAGCTCAAGTTTTCGTTCGTCCCAAACAAACTGGAAAAGTTCAACAATTAAAACATTTTGTTAATTCAGTTATTTAATTTTATCAACTCATGTAGTTTTTTATATTTTATATTTTAAATAAATCTTTTTCATAATGAAGAATAATATACTTATTGTAATAAGTAGTACATGTTACCGAATTATGTACAATTGATGCCAAATTAAGAATATAAATACGTAATATATAAGACACCTAAGGAAATTTCATCAATGATCCAATTCAAAAGTAGTTTTTCTATAAATTCTACCAGTTCTCTTATTTTTAGCGATAGCTTTAATCTCCATTTTACCAAAGGTGAGCGAGAATTCAATGGGACGATTTAAACCTAAATGAGTATCATCTGTTTTTACCATTATTTTCCCTAATAATTTCATTGCTGGATCACTACAATATTTTGCATCATATTCTGGAGTATAATAAACATTAAAATATATAACATCTTGGTTTGGTCTTATTGGATAGAAATCGCCACAAAATTTTTGGTCTACTTCAACATTTTTGCCACGTTTTGCCAATTCATGAAAATAAAGAAACATTCCATCGGCTGTTTTTTTCTTTATATCATCATCAGGAGTCTAAATAATATTAGTTAGTTTTGAAAAAAGTTTTTTTTTTCTTTTTTTTCTTATAAAACGAAAAAAAAACAATTACTTACCCATGGGCGACAAACTTCAATCCCGTATGTCCATTTCAATGTTCGATCATGTACAATATTAATATTAAGACCATAAGTAATGGCACCACGAACTATTGCTGCTATTGGTAAAGCTGGTACAGCGATAATAGGAACTTGATGTTTGAATGTTTCTTTAACTCTACGGAGTAAATAAGGAGATTCACTAAATCCCCCCACCAAAAACATTGCTGAACATTTTTCTTCTGAAGAATAATCTAACTGATCTCCAATTAATTTTATAATTCGATTAATCACGGGGTCGAACATTTCTTTAACAGAATCAAAATCTACTTTTAATACCCAACCAGCTTTTTCCATTTGTTTTTCAGGTTCATCTGTGACATATTGTTGTAAATCAGGGCAATATTGTTGTAAATTCAATTTTAGAGTTTTATATTCAGTTGAATCTCCATTAAATTTAAATTTAATGCGTGTACAAAAAAATCTTTGTACTAGATGCTGCATTTGTCCATAATGATTTAATTTTAATTTTTCTAAAGCTTTAAAGCCGACTTTTCTTCCAAGCCATTGTAAAAATTCTTTATCTACGAATGTACTACCACATAAATCACCAACACGTTCAGTAATTTCACTTAATTTATTTCCCGGAAGAAGTTTTCGTGATGTTAAATCAACTGTTCCACCACCACAATCAACTACCATGAATGAATCTATTTTGAAAATAATAATGTTAATTAACTTTCAAATGTTATTGAAATATCAGTAAAATATCATGTACCCGATGGTTTTAGGTTGTGTTCCTTTATAACGCTAAGACAATGAAGTGCTGCAGCTTCAGCTGATGATACGAATATGATTGTAAAACAATTTAAATGTTAATAAATAAGTAAATAACGAATGAAATTGCTAATATAATAGGCATACGTTCAGTGGTAAATTCGAGTTGCTGTGAATTTAAAGAAGTTAATAATCCTGCTTTGTATGCACATCCTCTCATAACTTTAGTTGTATGTGGAGGCTAATAAACAAAGCAAGAATTTTTTTGAATATTTTTATCAAAAAAAGGAAATGATAATAAATAAATAAATAAACAAATCGATGAATTAATTATCACATACCCATTCGGCAGGAATTGTTAATACAAAATCGACTTGCTGAGGAAATTTTACAGTAGGCCATCGTTTTTCTAGAGTTTTTTGAATTAATTCTCTCATTTGAGTTAAATAATCTTCAATGGCTCTTAAATAATCCAATTGAGGTGGTAACCAAGGTTTATCTCTCTTTCTTAAATTTGAAATATGTAACTTGAATAGCTCAACAGGACGTGGACGTTCTTCTGAATCATCATCTACTTCATCAGGTTCTTCCTCCAATGCTAAATTCCCCCAGCTTGTAACTTTTTCATACCCTTCATCATAAAGAAGTGCTGTAGGTGCTTTTGGAACACCTTCTCGTCCTGGCCTAATAATTGGAACATCAAAGATTAAATTTATTTTTTAATTAAGAATGTTTACGTCAATTAAAATATAATTACCATGAAGTGTTTACCACGACACTTTCGGGATTTTCTTTATGAACATACGCAAAACCGGAATATGTAGTTCCAAAATCTATTGCGACTAGAATTCTAATATCGTTCATTTTTATTATCCTTTTTTTTTTTACTAAAGAATTAGAATAGTTTTGAATTTTTTTTTTTTTAAAAAAAAAATATTCATATCCAGAAAAAGAAAAATGAGGATCACTTGTACTAGTATAAAAATATGAAAAACAATCCTTTTTTAGGAAAGGCGGCATATCAATCATGTTTATATTGTGTATTTTACAAAAAATTTTTTCGCTCAATTTTCACCTGTTATATAGAATTATGGCGGGTATCATCCCAAGAGAAAATCAAGAAATTACGAGACATAACAATAAATTGTATTCTTTAAATAACGTTAATGTTTATGACTGGAAATTATTTATGTGGTTTGCTTCATTGGAAAATGCTGAGAATTATATTTATTTATTTATTGTAATTTGGGATGCTATTCCAGTAAGAAATAATGAAGCATTTTCAAAAGAATTTAAGGAAGAAATAGCTGAAATGGTTCAAATTATCGAAGAACTAGGAGCAATTGATAGAAATTATTCTAATATTTTAAATGATTATAAAAAATATCGTTATGATGCTAATCAACATTTAAGACGAAATTTAGTGCATAATGCTTGGGTAGAATTAGAAGGTTGTGGATTAAAGTATTATTCTTTTGCTGTTTTGGATCAATTAGAACGTTGTACAATCTTGCAAAAAAAAGATTTAAGGCGGATGGTATTATCTAGAATGAAATCTTTTCAATCATTTGCAAAAAAAATAAAAGACGATAGAGATGATAATCGAGAAATGGAAACAATTGTAAAAGAAAACGAACAAGCATTAGTTGGTACAAAGAATGATGATAATCAAGAATTTTTAATAAAAGAAATTACAAATTTAAAAAAACAGGTGGATGCATTAATGAAAGAAAACTCACAACAACAAGCAGCCCTTGGTAATTTAACAAATGTATCTTGGAATGATGACGATCCACACAACGCACAAAAGTTAATTTCTGATATTGAAGAATTACAAGATGCGCTTTCAGATTTCACAATGGTTCAAGGAGTTGATTATAAGATTATTGATGAAACTGCAGTAAAGCTTTTAAGAGATCACAATTGTAAAGCAAATTATCCAAGTACAAAAGCAAGTAATGTTTTAGGGGCTATACTTCAACGTTTCGCGATTACAACAATTTTGGAAGCAGCTCAAGAATATTTATTTGATCCGAGATACGATGAAAATAATGAGGGTGTAACTCTTGAAAGGGATATCGTAAATATCACTGAAACGTTAATCAAATACACGGAAGTATTTAGAAAGGATCGCAAAGGAGATGATGACATTACCAAAATTGCACCAATTAAAATTCGTCAACATGCTTATTCTGCTCTTAGTTGTCGTGGTCTTTCCAAAGAACATCCTTTAATCAAAAAAACAGCAAGTAAATTGTTGGATGAGATGAATAAATATAGATCAGTTATAGATGAAGAAACTAATAGTGAATTAAATGATCAAGCTATTCAAATAACTCATAAAGTTATAAATATTTTTTGTTTTTGTTTTAAAACACAAGCTTTTGAACCAACTTATCAATTTTTCCAAGCTGGTCAAGCTATAGATGCGCGTCTTATGCAAGGAGCTTTTGGACGTGATGATTTGAAAAAATTTGAAGTAGAAACTTGCGGATTTCCTTGCATTGGTATATTTGATGATGATAAATCGAATCACAAAATCTTTACAAAAGCTCATGTTATTCCAAGACAAAAGTGAAACTATTAATTTAGGAAAATGAACGTTTGGGAAACAAACATTCAAGCGACTTTATTTTTTATTTCTGACTTATTTCGTAAAATATGTATTATTATTTATTATATATAAATAAAGTATAAGAGACGCAGCATTATTTCTTAATTTAATTGGTTGAAAATTAAATGAAGATCCTTTAAAACTATAAAAAAAAGTGGCATTGTAAATTTTGGAATTAGCTAATAAATAAATAAGTGCCCGCGAAAATAAAAAAAATCAAATCGAGTTATGACTAAATGTCTCTATTGTTCGGAATGCGAACCAGATTTAGATCCAAATGGAAGTTTAAGTGAATATTGTAGCGATGAATGTCGTAGAAAAGCTTTAGCTACAGGATTTACGACACCTTGTATACGTTGTGATGAATTTCCGAGACTTTTATCAAGTCAATATTGTGGCTGGGAGAGATGTAGAAATGCAAAAAGGTGTATAAAGTGCAAGGTATTTAAAAAATTTTTACAAATATTGATTTGAATTTTTCATTAAACAAAATATTTTATGATTTTAGAAAAAGTACGTTACAATATTAAATTCTTTATGGTGTTCAAAACAATGTCGAGATATTACACCTAATTGGAGATCTATGGTTAAGAGTAATGAATTATGTTTAAAATGTACAAAAGAGAATACATATTTTGGAAAATATTTTTGCGGAATAGAGTGCGAAGAATGGGTTAAAGAAAATGGTATGATTTATTATTTAACTAATGATATTATTTATAGTATTAAGTTTAAAAAATTTATCATATTCTTGTTTTTATGTTTTAGGACCTTGTATATTTAAGCTTTCTAAACGGGGAAATAAGTTTAAAGATATTTTAAATCAATTCATATCTTCTTGGAAACACAGAAATAAAGCTGTACCAGAAATACATACAATATATAAAATATTTCCTGACAAACAAATTATATCGCGCTATAATGAGTATCAAGATTACATTGAGAATTTAAGACGACTCGAGGGCAGACCATTTCCAAAAGGTGATGGAGGACGTACAATGACAAAAGGAAATGAACAACGTAGATTTCATGGAACTAGAATGTAAGTAGTTAATGTTACTATTATTATTTTTTAAAAAAATTTTTTAACAATAAACAATTAAAATACATTAAATTTTTCTTTAGGAAATGTCTTTTAGGAATTAAAACAGATACGCTTTGTTCAAATGTAGCTTGTGCAGTATGTCGGATAATAACAGAAGGATATAAATTAATTTATGCAAAAACAAGTAGATTTAAATATCAAAAATTTGGGGATGGAATTTATTTTTCAAGTACATCATCAAAATCCGATGATTTCAATAGAGATTCTTTAAAGCATTACAATGGTGCGAAGTATAAAGTAATGTTTTTAAATAAGGTAATCGTTGGTAGAGCTTTCGAGTTATCTCAGGAAAATAGGACTTTAACTGGCCCTCCTATTAATTACGATAGTGTAGTTGGTGAACCTGGTGGGTTGCTTTATTATGATGAATTAGTTGTATATAAAGAACCTGCTTGTATTCCTCAATATTTAATTGTTTACGAAATTAAGTAGACATAATATTATCTTTCACGGTTTATACATTTTAAAATAATTATTTATTATAATTTTCAAATTATTAAGAATGGCATTAAATGACATTAACATCAGAAAAATGGTTTTGCTTATTATATTCATGCTTTAAAAGGGTTACAAAATATTTTAACCATGATCGTTGTATGAAATTTTCAAATAAGAAAACTAAAATAATACCTGACTATGCCTAAAACCATAATAGAAAATATGTCTGATATATACTGTATAATACAATAAGGCAAAGTTTACCAGTTTTTTTTATCTTTATCATACAGCATTGTCAATTGTAACACGTTCGGTAATTTCACTTAATTTTATTTCCTGGAACAAGTTTCGTGATGTTAAATCGACCTTGTTCCATCAATATAATTAGCCACCGAGAATGATAAATGGTAATGTTAATTAATTTCTAAATGTTATTAAAAGACTGATAAATATAATTGTAAAATAATTTGATTTGTATTCTCCTGCGCTTAGTTGTACGTGGAGGATATGAATATTATCAAAATTTGATTTTACCAAAAAAAGTAAATATATGATAGATAGATAAACGTTCGACAGGAATTGTTATTACAAATCGACATGTTGAAAAAATATTACAGTGGCCATTGTCGTTTGAGTTAAATTCAATTGGTTTTTTTAATTTATCTCTCTTAAATTTGACAAAACTGTATCATCTACTTCATCAGATAAGCTAAATCTTTCTCCATCAAATAAAAGTGCTGTAGGTCCTAATTAAATTAACTTTAGCAGAATTTAATTAAGGATGATTAACAATTAAAATAATTATCTATTCATATGTAATTAAGGCTGATCAGTACAAAAATATTTAAAAACATCCTTTTTAAGAAAGATGGCTTAGGTACTTGCATCCATAAAACAAGACATAGATCAAATTTATTTTTACTTATTGTTATTTATCATATTATTTGCGATCAATTTTATTTTCACACGGAATTATTATATAAAATTATGGCGGGTATCATCATCCCAGGAGAAAATCAAGAAATTACGAGACATAACAATAAATTATATTCTTTAAATAATGTTAATGTTTATGACTGGAAATTATTTATGTGGTTTGCTTCTTTGGAAAAAGACGAGAATTATATTCATTTATTTATTGTAATTTGGGATGCTATTCCAGTACGAAATAATGAAGCATTTTCAAAAGAATTTAAGGAAGAAATAGCTGAAATGATTCAAATTATTGAAGAACTAGGAGTAATCGATAGAAATTATTCTAATATTTTAAATGATTATAAAAAATATCGCTATGATGTTAATCAAAATTTAAGACGAAATTTAGTGCATAATGCTTGGGTAGAAATAGAAGGTTGTGGAATGAAGTATTATTCTTTTGCTCTTATGGACCAATTAGCACGTTGTACAATCTTGCAAAAAAAGGATTTAAGACGGATGGTATTATCTAGAATGAAATCTTTTCAATCATTTGCAAAAAAAATAAAAGAAAATATTGAAGTAAAAGAGCCGAGAGATGATAAGCGAGAAGCGAAATCATATATAAAAGATGAAAGATTAAAAAATCAAGTAGTTATTCCAACAATTTCAACAATTATTGATGATGAACAAAATAATTTAATAAAATTAAAATCTGATATTGAAGAATTAAAAGACATGCTCTCGGATTTCACAATGATTCAAGGAAGTGATTATAAAATTAATGATGGAACTGCAGAAAGTCTTTTAAAAACATACAAATGTCAAGTAGAATATCAAAGTACGGGAGCAAAAC
>QKYT01001433.1:0-11947 GCA_003550305.1 Glomus cerebriforme | reverse complement strand
GTAATAACAGAGAAAGAGAAGATGAGGAGTTTAGGCCGTTATAAATATCTGCACCTGCTTGTTTAAGCAGTTCCAAATGAAGAGATGAAATATTAAAATAATTAGAAGAAAAAAGTGGAGCATCTGGGAAGGTGTAGGCCAATTTGAGATTATGTTTAAAAAGCCGTTTATAAGAGGACATAAAAGCTAAACTTTTAGCAGGGNAAATAAAAGTGATTTGTGACCGAAAGNCTACTTTAGGAAACAAAACAATGTTATGCAAATAGGTGAGCTGAGCAGGGAAAAGGCGCTTGTAACGGATAGTCTCAACAAAAGAGGCATAATCCTGTTTAATTTGGGCAAAAACAAACGAAGAAGAAAGGCGAAGGTTAAACCAAACATCGATATTGGCGGAGTTTTTTTTTTTTTTTTTTATAGTTAACAGCATATTTTATTTAATAAGTTCATTAAAAATACAAATAAAAGAAACAAACATAAACAAAATATATGGATCTCATCGTTATCTAGTTTACATAAAGTAAAATTATAAAAAGTAAAAACTAATCTATAAAACTACGCTATAAACCNAANANAACAATATANCCAATNAACTACTTCGCAATGAGAGGTAGCAACCAAGTCGACCATCCCGAGAGTATCCCCTCCAATCCCTTAAAATAAGTTAAAGGAGAGCCGTAACTTAACACCCTGAACTGTCAGATCCATCAGAGGGACCGTTTAGCCCAAAAGTTTAATCCAGGAGGTATCAAGGGAAAATGCTTTATTGAGCAAATCCGGTACGATGGCTGAGGTCGGCGATGGGAGCCTTGAAACCTGAGCAGCGTCGGCGAGAGCACGTGACATGAGAATGTCTCTAGCGAGAAGCGTAGAGGCCATTAAATGACAACGGGGAAGCCAAGTTTGATGAAAGAAGTCACGTTGTAACTTCGTCACCTCGGAGTATAAAAGAGTTTTTATGGAAGTTGCAGAAAAGCCAAGTGAGAGTAGAAAGGCCTTAAGAGTAACTGGAACGAAACCTTGAAGAATAAGAAGAGGCCACTTCGGAGAGTCCGGAAGAGAAGTCCAGACAGTGAGTGCAAGGAAAGCCTGCCAAGAAGAGAAGTCAGAGGCATCTTTATTATGCCGTTTGGACCATGCAATTGAGACGGAGTCAAATAAAGAATTTTTAAATGACTGAAAAAGAGACGGAAAATTATTATGAGGAAGAGGCGGACCATCAGGAAATTCAGAGAGATTAATGATAGCCGAACATTCCACTAAATGTGATAAGGATTCCGGGTGGGAATTACAGAAAAAACACAACAGTTCGTGCGGAAAATAGCACGGACGCCGTGAATTCATAATATCCATAGTAGGGAGTTCCAAAAATTGCAACTTGTANCGGAAGGANGTGTGAGCAATACGNCGATCCTGAGATTTGGAAGGTGAAAGATCAGTACTGGGAATGTAATGATGCAGGACAGACCAGGATAAATCCCAATCTATTAAACCCATCAAAGGACTTAGATAAGAGAATCTGTTTAACGACAAAACATCAGTAAACGATTGAAGGGAAAGATAACAATCAAACATTCTTCGAAAAGAAGAATCAAGTCTCAAAGAGTTNTACNAAAANGAAATNACCANAGAGGAAGGGAAAATTAAAGAAACTTTATCAACGGACGGAAAATCTAAACGTCGTGAACAGTTTCTAGCCAAAGAATCAGCCAAATTATGTAAATAATTGTCAGAGTGAGAAGGTTCGATATTGGCGGAGTTATGCTTTAATAAATTTATAATGTATAATTTCGGTCAAAATTATGTTAATTTCAGCCAAAATTGCGGAATCAGATCTTAATTTCTGCAATTATTCACAATATTGCAGACCCATCTTTACTTCTATGTAATCACACTCCTATATAATCACCAATTTTGATGTAACGGACCTGGTGATTATAGAGTGGTCTGACTGTATATTATTTTTATCATCTTTCATAATTTAAACCCATCTATTTTCAATTTCTATCATTTGTTTTTATTCTTACAATAATTTATAAACTAATTTTTTAGTATATTTTACTATTTTATAATCTTTATTTAAAGGTAAAAAATATGTTAATCATTTTTTATATATACATAATAGCAAATTTTATTGATCATATAAAATTTTAAAATCTGATATAAATATTAACTCAATTAATGTTATAATAATATAACATATAACTGATATAATCTTATTATTCAAAAAAAAAAAACTTTTATAATGAACTTGAAAAAACAGTAAAATATAAATATTAATTATATGCATTTGCTATTTTTTAAACTTTTTATTAAAAAAAAAAAAAATTTTTTGCAATTTTTTTTTGCAAGAATTTAACAAGAACTTTACATTATTAGTTGTAATGCTTAAGATCAGAAAACATTAGAATTTTATCTAATGATAAAATAATATAATATAAAAAATATTTCTCTTACTTTAGTTTAAAATTTAATGAATTTATTACAGTATTATAGCATTTTTACAAAATACAGTTTATAATGTTTTTTCATCAGTTTTCTTATCAAAATACAAATACTTAATCTTCTTTTACATTAATTTCAAAAGAAAAAACTTTAGTTTGTAATTTTGAATGAAAAAATTATAAATTTGAATAGCTTTGTAAAAAAGATTTAGTTATTTATAAAATCAAACTAATAAAAAATAAAAAAAAATCTTTTTTCAAAATTTATATAAGCTCTTATAATAATGCATTAAAAATATAAGTTAACATATTATAATACTAATCATAATATTAAATGGTTAAAAACTAAAATTAATTAACTTTAAGATGAAAATTTAATTTAGATAATAAAATTAATTTAAATAAAAAATTTGAAAAATAAAAAAAGTAATAAATAATATTTTAGATAAAAAGAAATTGGGATCAATAATATTAATTAATACAGAATAATATTTTTCTTTAATACTTTCATATCTTGTAATCATTATTATAATACAAAATTTTTTTAAAAAATATATCATATATCTTATATCAAGTTTAATGTTATAATTAATATGAATTGTCAATTATGTAGTATAATAGATTTATATTTAAATCAATTTAAAGAGGCAAATTTTTCACATTTAATTACAACATCAACTTTGGCAAATAAAATAAATTATTATGCTATACAAATTGTATTATTAATTATAGGTATTATTACTCAAAATTGTAAAAGTTTATATCATCAATATTAATTCTAAATATTTTTTACTCTTATATTAAAAGCTAAAAAATCTGTTAAATAAACATTAAATGGTACTATATCTTATACTATTATAAAAGAAAAAAAATTTTTAACAATTGAATTTGATTGTTTTTAATTCCATTTTTATAATATAAAATAAGCTAGTAGAAAATTCATTTATTTAAAAGATTTTAAAGGTCA
This sequence comes from Glomus cerebriforme, assembly GCA_003550305.1. Lineage (NCBI taxonomy): Eukaryota > Fungi > Glomeromycota > Glomeromycetes > Glomerales > Glomeraceae > Glomus > Glomus cerebriforme. The sequence continues at coordinate 8,539 of QKYT01001433.1, read as the reverse complement.
TCAGCAAATTTCTTAGTCTGCAGATCTGCGCAAGTCTGCAATATAATAATCCTGTACAAATCTTTGGACATATCATCAAACTTTGAAAAAAAAAATTTATGATTTCTGCACAGATTATTTAAGTATTAAAAATCTGTGCAGAATTTTACAAAGCAAATCTTCAAAATAACTTCATTTGTAAATTTTTACTATATTTCTGTTTATTATTATCATTTTAATAAAATTGTATTTAAAACTAAATATTTTTTATTTTATGAAAATTTTGATACATTTTGTAATAAAATATTTTTAGCAGTATTAAAACTTGGTATTAAAACTTTTCTAAGTAAAAAGTTCCTATCCAAATTAGCGATCTAAAATATTATGTGATATTTATCAATTTGAAGTTCAGCAAATATATTATTAATAAATAATATTTTCAAATAACTTATCATAGTGTTATAATCGTCGTTGTCCATTGTTGCTTCACTTCCTTCAGCTTGTAATGTTCAGGTTGAATCTGAATCTGAAGCTGAAGTCCTACAAAAAAGTAAGAAATGTTACATTAGTAACATAAAAAAATTATAACTCTCCGATACAAACCTTTAAAGTCTAGGTCAGATCTGAAGCTGAAGTCCTACAAAAAAGTAAGAAATGTTACATTAGTAATATTTCTTTAATAAAAAAAACCTATATCTATTTCTCCCAATACAATGTACCTTTGAAGTCTAGATCAAATCTGAAGCTGAAAACCTACAAAAAAGTAAAAAATGTTACATTAGTAACATTTCTTTAATAAAAAAAAACCTATATCTATCTCCTCCAATATAATGTATCTTTGAAGTCTAGGTCGAATCTGAAGCTGAAGTCCTACAAAAAAGTAAGAAACATTACATTAGTAACGTTTCTTTAATAAAAAAAATTATATCTCTCCCAATACAAACTTTCAAAGTTCAGGTTGAATCTGAAGCTGAAGTCCTACAAAAAAGTAAGAAATGTTACATTAGTAACGTTTCTTTAATAAAAAAAAATTATATCTTTTCTGATACAAACCTTTGAAGTTCAGGTCGAATCTGAAGCCAAAGTCTTACAAAAAGTAAAAAATGTTACATTAGTAACGTTTCTTTAATAAAAAAATTATATCTCTCCCAATATAACCCTTCAATGTTCAGATTAAATCTGAAGCTGAAATCCTACAAAAAGTAAGAAACATTACATTAGTAACGTTTCTTTAATAAAAAAAATCTATATCTATCTTTCCCAATACAAACCTTTAAAGTTCAGGTCAAATTCAAAGCTGAAGTCTTACAAAAAAAGTAAGAAATGTTACATTAGTAATATTTCTTTAATAAAAAAACCTATATCTATCTTCTCCAATACAAACCTTCGAAGTCTAGATTAAGTCCAAAGCTGAAGTCCTACAAAAAAGAAAGAAATGTTACATTAGTAATGTTTCTCTAACAAAAAAAATCTATTTATCTCCCTCAATACAAACCTTCAAAGTTCAGGTCAAATCCCAAAACTGAAGTCCTAATCTTTGAAGTCCAAGTCGAATCCAAATCTATAAGAAAAAAAGAATGTTACATTAGTAACATTTCTTTTAATACCCCTTCCTTTACTACAAACCTATTTTGAAGTCTCATATCTGAAGATCTGAACCTACAAAAGAAAGAATGTTAGTAAATGTTCATTTAATACTCCTCCTTTCACTACAAACCTATTTCGAAGTCCTATACTTGAAGACCCAAATCTACAAAAGAAAGAACATTAGTAAACGTTCATTTAATAAAAAAAAAAATAAAAATTTTTTTTTTCAAAGTCTTATCTTTGAAATGGAAGTCTGGAACCATACTTCAGTTTTCTGAAACTAAAGAAAAATAAAAAAAATGTTAGTAAACATTCATAAATAAAAAAAAATGATAAAAAATAAATAAATTTTCAAAGTTATTACTTTCAAAATGAGGAGTTCAGAACTTACATTTTGACTTTTAACTTAAAAAAAACAAAAGAACGTTAGTAACTGAAATATTCATAAATAAAAAATAATAATAATAATCCATTTTGAAGTTATTACCTTCAAAATGGAAGTTTGGAACCATACTTCAGTTTTCTGAAACTAAAGAAAATAAAAAGAATGTTAGTAAACATTCATAAATAAAAAAAAATGATAAAAAATAAATAAAATTTTGAAGTTATTACCTCAAAATGGGGAGTTCAGAACTTATATTTCAACTTCTAACCCTAAAAAAAATAAAAGAACATTAGTAAATGTTCATAAATAAAAAAAAATAATAATAATCCATTTCAAAATTATTACCTTTGAAATGGGAGTCTGGAATTGTACTTCAGTTTTCTGAAACCTAAACAGAATGTTAGTAAACATTCATTTAATAAAAATATATACTTATTCTTTGAAAGTAAAGTTCAGAGATAATAAAAGAAGTTTGGAGAACTTCATATACAATAAGAATTAAAAAAAACTAAGTTAAAAAATTAAAGTTAAAAAATCAAAACCCCAAAGTTTTTATTTAAAAAAAATTAAAAAACCAAGAAGTTTAAATGAAATAAACTTTTTTTATGACAATCTTGCATTTTACAAATGTTCGCAGAACTCTATTAAAAGTTTGGCAATAATCTGCATATTACAGATCGGTGGCAATTTTTATTAAAGAACTGTGCAAATATAACGATATTGCAGACCTGCACAGATCTGCGGATTAAAAAATTTGCCAATGGTAATAATTTATACAAATAAATTTTAACTATTTTATTTTTATTTATTTTACTAAATTAGTTTTATTTTTATTTACATAAAATTATCCTAATAAAACTTAATAAAAGGTAAACCCTGTCAAAATCTATTATAAATGATGAAACTGATGAAACTATGTAAAACTATAATAAAACTATAGTAAAAATTTGGCAAAAATAAACATAGAATTTTAGAAGAGTTTAGATAAGTAATCCTTATTAAATAAAAATTATAATTTTAATAGTAAAAAAAAATATTTTAAATTTAAAAGAATTAATATTATTAGCTGCTAAAAGTCTATTTATATATAATTAATTGTGAGAAAATCAATTTAAAACTATAAAAATATATTTAAATAATAATGATATATTTGTATTAATTAAAACAGGAAGAGAAAAGATATTGTATTATATAATTTGTATATTAATTTTTGAAGGGATAATAATAGTTATTAGTTTATTAAAAGTTTTAATAGAAAATTAAAAAGTAAGTAATAATTTAACAATTGCAAATTATTAATTTTTTTTTTAAAGATAAGATGGAAATGAAGTAACTTTATTTATTAGGTAATATAATACATATAGTCAGAATATCATAAAGATTATAACTTCATATTACACTCTTTACCATGATGTGAAAAAACACCGCTTATTATACTTATGTAATATGAGTTCTCAGAGTAAGGACTAAAAGTAAGACTTTTTTAGATACAAACTATACTCCGATTCTTTTCCATACTCCAGTGCTAAAACTTAAAAATAATCCTTTAAACCAGTTCTTCTGAATTTCCCTTCAATTAGAATATCATTCACCTAGTTTACCTGAATCTCTTTTTAACAATAATAGGTCTTCAAACTAGCACGAAATATTGATCAATTCTAGATACTAGATGTTAGTACCAGTTTCTAGAATAAAGGATACTTAAAATAACACACTAGGATTTTCAAACTAGTACAAAATATTTTAAGAAGATTTATAATAGCCAGATACTAATACTAATCACCAGAAAGAAGAGATTATCTAAAAGAACTATAACTAAAATATACAAAGAAGAAAAAAATTAAAAAGTATCTTTATTTCTCTAATCTACTAGAATCAGTTTCTAGTCATCCTTACAGATGCTCCAGATGAATTGAATCTACTGCTTATACTGTCTCGTCTTAGTAGTATTTCTTCTAAAATAAGCCAATTCCTAACAATCTGGAACTAGTCAATAGATTTACAAAATTGAGATAACTATTTACACAAATCTTTAATAGCTTCTCTAATCTTTCTAGTAAGAATTTTTATCCTTGATTAAAGTTGCTCTTCTAAACTAACGAGTTTAGAATTATTCTAAATCAAAACTATTCTAAAATAGTTTAAAAATTACTTCAAATTTTGAAACTTTCTATAAAAGTTGATTTTTATTTTAAATTAATTTTAAAGTTTTAAATTAGGTTTAAATCAAATTTAGAATTAGTTTAGAAGTTCAAAACTAGTTTAGAAAATAGAATTTAATTTAAAAGTTTAGAATTAGTTTAGAAATAAATTTTAGTTTAGAAGGACAGCTTTATTACTAATAACTATTCAAACCTACTTCCTTACAGTATCTTCATGTACCTTTTTAATTTTTTTGTATTTTCTAATAATAATATATTGTGTCATCTTAAGAAACTAAAAAAAAAATCATCACTATAAAATAAAAATTAAGAAAAATGTAATAACAAGAAAACCAATCACTATCAAGTGATCGACTATCTATCAAATTTCCAGTATCCCTCTAGTTCTCGCCTAGAATACCACTCTATGATATCAAAAAATTCAGAATTAAGGGTATCTAAATAATTATCAGGTGCTGGTATATATGGTATATGGTATACTTCTTAGCCAATTTTGTATTTATTTATATGAGTACTTTAAAATTTGATACCTTTTTTTATACATCTATAAAGCAATTATAAAATTAATAAAAGGAAAATTTTACCAAATTTAAATACTAGAAAAGACTTTCTCTACTGCATCAAGTTCATACATTAACTTTGCAAAAAATTGCTTTACTTTCAAAAAAACTTCATGTTAGGTCTATTATTAGATCTATCAAAAGCAGCTACAAGTTCTACTCTTTTATTTTATGCTTGTAAAAGATACTTTAAAATACCAAATAGCCCTTCAGGTATCAATTTAAAATAAAATATAGGTGATTGGAAGTTATTGTAAACCTGACTTGTGAAGAAACTTAGTAAATCAGAGATTATTATTTATATTTTTTAAAGCTTTCTAGTTAATTCTAACAGTGTAAAACAACTTTTTCTAAGACTAAAAGTCTACTTATGAAGAAACTTAGTAAATCAAAGATTATTATTTATATTTTTTAAAGCTTTCTANTTAATTCTAGCAGTGTAAAACAACTTTTTCTAAGACTAAAAGACTGCTTTCTTAGTGCAAAAAGGATCAGAAAAATTATATATGGGAATGTCTGTAGCAAAGGGGGGATAGGCCAACCAATTATATTTTAAGATTTTACAATAGTTAGATATTCATTAATCTAATTTATCTAAAAAATCTTTTTTTTACTATATGTATTATATCAAAATGATGTAATTTAAGATCTTTTTTTTGCTTTATTACTGTAAAAACTGCAAAAATTGCTTTTTTTTTAATTTTACAATTTCGGTAAAAAATATGAAGTATGGTATTTATTCTAATGATAATAATAAAAATAAAACTATTTTAAATGCTTTAGAGGATCTAAACAAACTTTTTTTTGTTGAAGATTCAAATTCTGAAAATGAACAAGAGATTAATTTTGCACCAGACGAAGTTGAAGAAATTTCTGAAGTTAATAATAATATTCACTTAGATAGATTTGAATTTATAAAAACTCCTGATAATTATATTAAAAATGAAGTTTATAATAATCTAAAATTAAAAATTAAAAAATTTTTTAAGAAAAAAAAGTGTTTTTGTCATTCAGAATAACCTTGTTTTGAGAAGATTGGCTACAAACAGTTTCTTGCATATCAATCTAAGTTTAAAAGTTTGGATAAAAAAATAAGAGATATGCATCAGGAATTTATTTAGTACGAAGTATTTCATAAATCTACACTTTTGTAATACTATATAAGACTACGATCCCATCGAAAGATTATGGAACGTAATACTTTGATGATTTATGTAGTGTAATACTTTGTAATTTTACCAAGTGTAATACTCCGTTATATTAAGATGTGTAATATTTCAAAACACTGCGTAATACTTCAAAATATTTACGAGGACTAATTATTAATATTTTATTTTACATAGTATAATACTCTGCAACTTTACGCATAATCTAGCGTTAATATTTCATTTTACATAATGTAATATTCTGCAACTTTACATATAACCTACCCGTTAGTAGCTTTTATAAATTATTATTATACTCTGATAAAATATCCAAAAATCTGAAAAATATACAATAACAACAATATATTTAATGTTTATTATGTTTATTATTATATTATATAATAAAAATAAATTACTAAATTCGAAAAGACTAATAATTAGAATCCCTTATATTTTTTTTTAACTCCTTTATTGCTAATTTCTCATCTTCGTCAGTAGAACCTTCATATCCATATTTATTTACACCTATACCTTCAATTTCTTCAGCTCCTTCCTTATCTTCGTTTTTACCACCTTCATCATCTTTATCATTTTCATCACCTTTACTACCTTCATCATCTTCTTCATCATCATCACCTTCTTCCTCACCTTCTTCGTCACCTTCCTCACCTTCTCCATCATCTCTATTTTGTTCAACTTCATTTTCTTCGTCTTCTAATTCATTATTTTCATCATCATCAACAAAATTACCTTTCTGTATAAACACATGCTGAAATATAAGAAAGTGAATTTAAGAATAATAATTTGATAATTTATAATACATAGCCAAAATTTAAATAAAATAAATTTTTGATCCTAAAAGTACGTACTATCGCACTTTATAGGATTTTTCAAAGTAACATTTGCAACACTAATACTTGACAAAGCTAAATAAATTATGAATTAATTAATTAATTATTATTTATAATTAATAAATTTATAATGATTAATAATTTTATCTGGAGTATTTTAACATCTTTTTAATATTTTATGTTTTCTATTTTGCCATCTATTTATTCTTAAAATTTCAGATCTTGCGCTATTATTTTGAGTCAAAGCAACTAACTAGATTATTAATTTTGTTAAGATTCAGAATTGAATTAACGCATCATGAGAATTTTTTCAGCAGTGCTATTAATATTGGCTAATGGAGGAAGAGTTTTATGAGAAGTATCAAAAATAATAGAAAAGTTATCAGATATATTAATAGTTGAAACATAAGCTTGAACAGAATGAATATTAGGAGATAGGGTTATAGAGAAAAATTTATTAATGTTTAAAAGTTGCTTAAGATTTTTACTATTCATTTTATGTTAATATTGGTATACAGTATAATAATGTAAAAGATAAAAGTTAAGACGCATATATATCTTAACATTTTAGAAGTAATAAATGGTAAAACATATTGAATTTCTGATAAGTTTATCATGAATAATATAATGTAAATTTGATAAATTTATTACATTGAGATAAATTTATTATATACAAAATGAATTTTTCTGAAAGATTTGATATTGTAGTAAATTTATCCAATATAAAATAAATTTTTCTCATTTGCTATTTATATTGAAAATTTATGTAACACTACATATGATATTTTCCAAATATATGCTTTTACTAGAAAAATCACATATGACTTTAAAATTTTATCTAAAATTATATACTTTTTTTGCTATAATCTAATTTGGTGTTAACATATAACTTTTTCTTAAAATACCTATTTTTTCATATGATCTTTCCATTAAAAATATACTTTTTTTGTATATGATCTTTATTATAATTATCTGGGATCCTCTTTGTGCTGTGGTAGATTATTACATTTTTAAGTTTGCCACTTTCAGCAATAATATATGTTGCTCTAGTTTTGCTGATAGCAAAAGGATTATCATCAGTTTTTGATCTGCATCTCACAGGGACGAATTAATTTCCTCCCATTCGTTCCTGATTTAGAAAATTTACAATTTCACGTGCATGACCCTGCCACCATTCATCAAGATGTGTGTAATCAATTGTTACAAGTCTCTGATATTCCTCTTGATGCCATCTGTCCTCAGTTGTTGAAAACATTTTTCTGTTTTAGTAATATAGCCAAATGTATCATCTCTACTAAGAATCTTTTCCAACAAGCTGAAATTACTTATAACAATATTGCTGCTCTTAATTTGTTTCAATTTGATTGCTGGGTGTTTTATATATGAGCACTTGTATCCATGTTAATCCTTCCTCATTCTCACTTGATCAGAAATAACTTTATTATACATATGTTGCTATCCTTTTGGACTTCCCTTCTAGTGTTGTTGAAGCTAATCTTATAGAAATTACTAAATCAGTTTCTGCCAAATCTATTATTTTTTTCTGATTTGTTTCTTCCTATAAGCGTAAACTCTATTGTCATATGACATTTGCCTTAGAATTGATTCTTTAGAATGCCATTGAAATTATATGTACATTCAATAGTAGAAATCTTGAATAGTTTCAACCTGCTCAAAGCAAACTACTTTGTCACAATTACGGTAAACATAATTGTAATCTAGAAAAATGTTTTCTTCATCCAAAATCTGCCAAATCCTATAATCCTGCAATTATAAATCTTTACTCCAACATCAGGAATATTTTTAATGTAAAGTACTCCGAAAGTCTAACAATACCGTATATTTACGCAGTATTATGCCATAATTTTTC
>QKYT01000143.1:206907-221351 GCA_003550305.1 Glomus cerebriforme | reverse complement strand
GGATTATCCGCAATCCGTTCATTCTTAATCCGAATGATCCGTTTTTTGATCGGATCGGATGACGGATTGAACGGATTTCACCGGAGCGCACCTCTAATCTGTATACAACACTTACTTATAGATAATAACTTTTCAGAGAAGTCTAATCAGATTTTATATAAAAATCTTTATTCTTAATATATATAAATAATAAAAGAAAATACTTGAATCCATTACATCCATCTTCTCTTTTTTTTTTTTATTATATATTAACTGTAATATTCTTAATTTTTTTTTTTTGACTTTTATATATTTTACTTAATCTATCTATTATAATATTACCTTAAAAATTAAAATTAGAATAGCATTCTACTGTGCAATAAATTATATAAATAAATCAACAATAAAAGCTAATTATTATACATTAATAATATAATATAAGACTAAGTCTTATAATATAATGATTAACTAATTAATTTTTAAATATTTTTTAGCTCTCTAAATTAGTCTCATAAATAGAATGCTATAAATCTGATTGGTAACTGAACTAATAAGGTAGCCTAATTATTACTATATAAAAAATTATGCATATAAAAGTCAATAATTAATAAGGTATATATTCTATAATTATCTTAATTAACCTGAATTTTAATAATATATATAAATTAGTAATCAATAGATATATTTCTAATTGAAATATTTAAAGTAATTTATTGAAGTAAATATAACTTGATTTGTATTAATTTTTAAAATTTATTATAATTAGTAAATTTTATTAATTATATATATATAAATAATTATAAATAAAACTGCCTATTGATTGGTATTACTGTCATATAATTTTTTTTTGTTTTTTTTTTCAATAGTAAAATTAGTAGAAATAAACTAACTGTAAATATTATGAATCAAAATTATGCTATCTCGAGATAATTCATAAAATTTATTGTTTTTTTAAAATTCAATATTAATACTTTGATCATTATTTTCAATTTGATAATAAAATCTGATTTGATGATTATTATCTGCTGGTTGATACCATTTAATATAAACAAATTTATGCATTTTATAACCAGTTAAAAGTTACAATATATATTTAAAAAAATATTGAATTTGATTTAAATATATATCTATTAAATTATAACTTTAAGTAAATTTGGCCAAAATATAAGAATTTTTTATGTATTAAGATACTAATACTGATCCAAAAATTTTAGCAGCTAACTAAATTCTTTTATATTAATTAATTATTGATTGAATAATTCTATACCAATTTGTTAAATCATTTTGTAAATCTTTTTCAACTAAATTATTTATTAAAATAAATTTAGTATTTTTATTATCATATACTTCATTATAATAAGTAATCAAATATTTAAATATATCATTGGATAATTCAACTTCTTTATTAATTGATTATTCAGAAATAATTCATTATCAGTGATCATAATGTTCAATTGATAATAAAATATAATTCTAAATTGAAGTAATTTCTTAGATTCAAAGCTATCATATGCTGTTAATAATCCTAAACTTTACCAATTCTTAATTAATTCAAATCCATTAATTAGTTTCTGGTTATCTAATTGAATAGAAACCAAATTATCAATTTTATAATTCTATATAATAATTAATAATTCTTAATTAGAAATAGTAAAGTTTTAGGTTTTAAAGACTTGATCCTAAAACTGAATCTGCAAATTTTTAGATTTAGATTTAGAACTAATAAAAATTAAGTCCTAAAAAGTTCTAGCCAATAAAAAATTAGTACATAATATATAATAGATATATGGTCACCATAATACAGTTAATATTATCTAGTTTTAAATTCTAATATGTATCATATAATATAATGAATAATTCTTTTAACAGCTTAAATGACATGTTTATTCCTAATATTAATAATATAAATGATATAGATAATGAAATAGACAAACCTTTGTATAAAACTTCTTTAATATAAAATTATATAAATTGTAAAGATCCATCTTATCCAAAAGTATTAGTATGCAAAATATGCGATTATGAATTTTTATTAAGTTAGAAAACTTTAGTATTGAATGGTATTTTTTAAGTAAATATTATATAGTAATCCAAAAAATTCAAAAGCAAACAACTTTAAAGTTTAAATGCAAAGATCTTTAGTCTAAAAAGAGTGAAATAATGCAATTGTTACTTGAATAATTTTTGACCAGTAGCTTTTTAGTATTGTAAAGTATGAAAAATTTATTAATATAATGAATGTTTTTGATTCTTATTATAAGATTCCTGATTGTCATCAAATTAAAGAAAAGGTAGTCCAAGAGTTTGATAAATACTATCAAAAAATTTGTTATGAATTATTAAAAATATCTGAAAAAATTTCCTTTACTGAATATTAACATTAACCAATAAAGCATATCTTAGATTAACTATTCATTATATTAATAAAAATTGAATTCTTTAGCATTTTTTACTTGAAATTATTTCATTTAAAACTTATCATATAGGGATTAACATAGCAATTACAATTAATAATATTTTTAACAAATTCAATTTAGTAGGTAAAACTCTAGCACTTACTATTGATAATGAGTTTGTAATGCTAATATGTGATCAAAAATTATCAGAAAAATTTGAAAGAGCTTTAGATGATAATTTTTTTTTTAAACATTACTAGTGCTTAGCATATATTCTTAACCTTGTAGCTAAATAAAAAATAGAGATAATTGATGAAAAATTCTAAATGTTCATAAATTGATGATAAAGTTTAAGAATTTAGTTTTATTATATGATAATTTACGTAAATTATATTTTATGAAAAAATTAAATATTTTTGGCCTGAAGTTGATATAGAAACAAAATGAAATTTTACCTACTATATGCTTTACAAATTTCAATGAATGAAAACATTAAAGATGCTTGCAATTAAACATGAAAATATCACTAGTCAAAAACTGATATATCTTACAGATATCTTACAGATATCTTATAAATATCGGGTACCCAAAATGCAGAAAATCTACTATAGTACATCGGGTACCCAATATGTATACTATAGAATTAAAAAATACAATTTATTAATTATCTCGCTATTCAGTGATCATAAAAAGATGAAATATAGCTCATTCGATTCACCTCACTGAGACGTATCGAATGGTATTAATTTCTGCATTTCTAGGTATGATAGATATCGAGATATTGCATTTTTTGTTTATTTTTTACGATTTATCAAATATCTCAGCATCTATCACACTTAGAAATGTGAAAATTAGTACCATTCGATACGTCTTAGTGAGGCGAATCAAATGAGCTATATTTCATCTTTTTATGATCACTGGATAGCGAGATAATTAATAAATTGTATTTTTTAATTCTATAGTATACATATTGGGTATCTGATGTATAGCAGATTTTCTGCATTTTGGGTACCAAATATTTATAAGATATCTGTAAGATAGATTAGTTTTTGACCAGTGTATGTGAAATTTAATGCTATTAACTATAGCATAAATAAAAATTAAAATATATTTTAATATTATTACAAAATATATTTTAAAAATAATTAATTATAATAAATTTATTACTAAATTTACTATTATTATTCTACAAAAATTAACAATTATTTTAAAATTATTTAAAAGAGCAACCAAAAATCTTTCAGATTTTAAATATCTAACTATTACTGATATACAATTCTATTTTAATAAAATCTGAAAATATCTAAAATATTGTATAAAAGGTGATCAATATATGTTAGTTGATTTAATAAATTAAAAATTTGATAAAATTTTTAATGATACAACTACAATTAAGATTGCTTGGTAAAACTAAGGGATTTAATAAATAGGCAAAATAATAAAATGTAGTAATTTGATAAAATTATATTAAAATCTTATTAAAAAGTTAGCAAAATTTGATAAAAAGCAAACCCTATCAAAATCTGTTATAAATAGTGAACCTGATAAAACTCTGTGAAACTATAATAAAATTATAAAAATTATAGTAAAAATTTAATAAAATTAAGTATAGAATTTTAGAAAAATTTAAATAAGCAATCCTAATTACAATTGTTATAATCTTAAATTCACAAAATAAAATTACTTTTTTTGAATTAAGAAAACTAATAACAAAAGCAATCAATACCTTAAAAGAAAAGTTTTTCTTATATTATAATAAAAAATCATAATTACAACTTTCAGTTTTTAAAGAAAATAAAGCATTAAAAAGAGAATATTTTTGTTAACTAAAGAAATAGCATTTAAAAGAGATTACTAAAACATTATAAACTTCAACTTCACTTTTTGATTTCATAAAAATAAAATAATATTTGGCATTTACCCTATAGAAATATTACTCTGGTAGCAAACTTACTTTATTAAATTTCTAGTATTCTTATTAATAATAGCAAGAGATTATTTTAGTGATATAATCTACAAGCATTGCATGTGAATAAGATAAGTTTAAAATTACAGATAAAATCAGCATAAACAGAATATGATTGAATTGCCAAAACTCACACAATAAACTAAAGATATACAGTATATGATTCAATATAAAATTTAGTTAATATTCTTTTTTAGAAATTTATAAATCTTTTATTAATAATAATATATAGAAAAATGTTTATCAGATATAGCTTACAGTTAAATGAGTAACTCAGCTTAAAAATTACTTTTCTAATGGAGTAATTTATATACTAGTAATTTATTATGAAGATGTTTTTAAAATAAGATCAATTCAGCCAGAAAGAAGCAAATTAGATATATTTAAATTAAAGATATTAATTTTTTAGAAAGAGCTTAAAGTAGCAACAAAAAATAAAAAAATAACAGAACATACATAAATTTTGAATTTACAATTACAATTTTAATTAAATTACTCAAATGCTAAAGAATTTACTAATGTTGTAGTACAAAATGAATCTTAAGATATACCGTATATAGCGGGCCACAGTACCCCGGGTATCTTGCAAAAATCGGGGGTTTGACCCTGTACCCCCGGGTACTAAATAAAACCTAAAAATTCCGTTTTTTGCGAATATCTCACGATATACCGGTCCAATTTGAACGATCTTTTTTTTATTATGAAGAGCTCAATGAGAGCTATCAAACAAAAAAAAGATGGCTCAAATCTGATCACTGGATCACGAGATAATTGTAAAATATCCCCCCGGATACTATACAATTCTATTAAATTTTTCAAGAGGGGTACTATGCATAGGGGGGGTACTATGGCCCGTGATATACGGTATATATGACAAATAAATTATCACATAAATATAAATGAAAAGCTAAACAAATTTTTAATTCAAAAAAAAGAAAGTCTTTTAGAATCTTTAATTTTGAATTAAAATGAATTAATCAATAAAAAAATGAGAGAAAAATTAAATATTTTGTCAAATGAATGAGGTTTAGGTTATACAGTCATCCTCCTCTATAGGCACCCTCTGTTTAGTCACACCTCCCTTACAAGCACATTTATGCTTGGTCTAAGTTACTAATAATATTATTAAAAAAATCTCCTCTATAGTCACATCATATAGGTTTTTTATAATCACACCTTTTTTTTAGTCCCGAGAGATGTGATTATATAGGGGGATGACTGTATTAGGTAATATATTTTAGGGTTCCTCAAACTTAAATCAAATCAAATATAAAGCCAATTTGAATTTGTCAAATCAAATTATATTCGAATCAAATTCGAATCAAATATCAAATATTTGTCGAATTGACCAATTAAATTAAAGAATTTTCAAATCAAATCAAATCAAATTCGAATCAAATCAAAAAAAAGCTGATTTGAATTTGCAAATTCAAATCAAATTCAAATCAAATGTCAAATATCAAATCAAATTGCATATCCCTAATATATTTAATATTGAAGAAAGAAAAGAGCAGTAGTAGTACCAGTTCCTAAAGTTTATAAAGAATAAATTATTACTTTATTATAGATTAAAATAGAATTATTCATAAGTTTAATCTATATAATTAAAAATATTTGTGTGTAACTGTAANGTTTAGATTAANTGTATAAATAAATGCTTTAAAGTTGTGTAATCTAATCACGTTACATTATATAAAGTCCAAAAAAGGCAATTTTATTTCTTACGAAAATTGGATCAAATGGTCATACAAGATTATACAAAATTCCAAAAAAGAAAATTAATATGCATACACATAATTCTGTCCAGAATTAAAATTTATAAATAAAATTTTAAAACCTGTTGCAAAGTAACAGATAGCAAACTAGTATATATATAAAAATAAAATATTATTTTTCTTAAAAACTATTATGTGAAAAATATTTAAAAAATACATTTTCAAAAACAATAAGTTTCATTACAGATATTTAAATATAAATATTTCTGTTAAGAGTTAAATTAGAAAAAAAATTTTCAACTTTGTATCAAAATATACTATACTTTGTAATATTTATAAAAGTTAGTTTTATAAATAAAAAAATATTTGCAATAAGTTAAATAAGTATTTATTTATCAATTAAGTCTTTTTTTTTTATTAGAAAAGCTGTGTCTTTAAAATATTTGCAATATACTGAAGTTGTAGCACTTCAATATTACATAAAAATATAATTAGAATCAGCAAGCATATATGATATGCATATCAACTAATATGAACGTATAATTTTTTTTTGCAAATTCTTTTTTTTCAAGCATTTTTTCAGTTTTAGTATAAAATTAGCAAATTTAATGTAATGCAGCCACCAATATTAGCCAGATTGATAATTAAATAGTTTTAAAAATATAGTTTTTAATTAATTAATTATATTTATTATATTTTATGATTTATTAATAAATTCAAATTTATATATATTATACAGTTATTCTTTTTTATAGATACCTTCTATATAAACACATTATCTCTTCAAGTATACTTTATTCAATCCTAAACTTTTTATATAATAAATACCCTCCTTTATAATAATTTTATTAGTTATAAGTATAATCACATTAATTATCAGTCCCATATTATAGTAAATATAAGAAAATTTTTCTATTTATAATTACATTACATCACGTAATTAATATAATTTGTATAACATGTGAATCTATTCATATGTAATATACAGAGTATGCTATCTATTTATTTGAAAAAAACTAACTAAAACTTATACAGTTAGATTTTTATATAATTATATCCTATATAATTACATTTTTTTATAAGTACTTATTTTTATGTAACTGATTTAAAGTTAATAAAAAACTTTTCTTTAATCACATATATATTAACTATTATCAAAAATAATTGTAATATATATACTAGTTTTATTAATATAAAAATTCCTTTATAATTACATAATTTTTGATTGGTCATAAATTTTTAATAATCATTTAATTTTCAAACTATTTTAAAATTTTATAATTTATATATAAATTATTAATTTAAAAATAATTATTTTTTAATTTATGTATCTTTATAAAATTATTTTATTTTATTTTTATTATAATGGTAAATATAATAAAGATTTATTTCTATATAATCATATTCTTATATAATTACTAATTTTGATGTAATAAACCTAATTGTATTGCTATTTATTAATAATCATAAATCTTAAATTAAACTAAAGTACTGTTAAAATTACATAAAAAATTACAATTATATAATAAAGTAAATTTTATAAGTATATATTATTATATATAATCACAATGTAATTATATAGTAAAAAATCTTAATATAAATACACCTCTTTATAAGTACACTATTTGGTGGTTCTAAGGAATATGATTATAGAGAAATATGACTGTATATAAATAATAATAAATATATTTTTATAAAATAAAAAGTATAATTTATTATATAAATAAAAAATTTGTAAAGATAATCTCAAATTAAAATATTTTTAAATTTTTTATACTTTATTTCTCATATTTTAATTTAATATCTAATGAAATATTATTTAAACTAATATTTATATTATTTAATCAAATTTACATTACTATTTTTATTTAAAAAATTAAAGAAAAATTTATATTAACTAAATGGAAATTGCTAAATATTACCTGGATGATTATCACCTAGGCATTTGTCATCTGAGTAATTATTACCTGAGCGATCATCATCTGGGTTTTTTTTTCAAATATATCACATGATATATAGGCTAATTTTTTTAAACTTAGCTAATTTTTAAGTTTAAATTTTATTGCAAAAGATTTTAAAAAATTTTTTTTTTTTTTTCAAACATATTTATTCAAAATAATTCTTATCTAATAAATTTTTTAAAATTTAAAGTCACAAATTTACGATTTTATTTATTTTTAATGAAGTGATACAAATAAAAGAAATAATAATAATAAATGAAAAAGATAAGTAAATTATAATGATTAAGAAGAAAGATACTAATAAAAAAATAAAATAACAATTGAGTAATGAAAAGTAATAGTAAATGAAAGGGAGTAAAAAGAAGTAATGTAAAGTGATGGAAAATGAAAAGAAGTGATGAAAAATGAAAAAGAGCAATAGGAGATGAAAAGAATTAATGGAAAGATGAAGAGGAATGATGGGAAATAAAGAGGAGTGATGAGAGACGAAAAGGAGTGATGGGAGACGAAAAGGAGTAATGGAAAGTAAATAGGAGAGAAAAAGAAATAATGGAAAATAAAAAGATGTAATAGAAAATAATGGAAGATGAAAAGGATGGAATAATGAAAAGTAATAGAAGTGAAAAATGATAAGAGATAAAAAATAAAAAAATGATCATGATAGAAGGTTGGATAGCAAAAGATAATAATAGGAAACCAAGTAAAAATAAAACTATAAAGTAAAANAAAATGAAGTTAGTAAAAAATGAAATATAAATAAAAAACATACCTTTATTAATTGTAGAACTGAAAAAACTAAAAGATTTAAAAAAAAAATGAAAAAAAAATAGTAAAAAATAAAATATGAAATATGAAACAAAAACAATAAAAACAAAAAAAAAAAAAAAAAAAGAGTAAGAAACAAAATGTAAAGTGAAAAACAACTAAACCTTAATTGCAGAACTGAAAGGAACTAAAGGACCTAAAAATAATGAAATAGAGTTAGTAAAAAATAAAGTGTAAAAATATAAGTTAAAGATAAAAATAAAAGAAAAAGAAAACAAACCAATACTAAAAACAAGATTCAATGATATACAAATAAACATAATATGATCATGTGGCAAATCAAAAAATATTAAATCTGTCACGTGATTAAAGATCCAGGTGACAATCACCTAGATGATGTTTAGCAATTTTCTAACTAAATAATATAATTTAGAGTATTGCTAACTTGCATTGCTAATAAAAAAAAAAAGAAAAGATATTTAGCTTAATTAGTTACAGTATCTTCTTAAATATATTTAAGTAACTAGATAAGTGAGAAACTATCATTAATCTATGAACACTTTGCCTTATAATCAATCAAGCAACAAATTAATACTTCAGATTTAATTATTATATATTACCATAATGTTTCTTTAAATAAACATTATACATCTAGAATGAAGATCACGCAAGGTGATTATTATTTGGGTGATTTCATCTTTTATTGTCCTATCACATGATTTTTATTATTTTTAATATGTTACAAAAAATAATTATATAAATTTATTTTTTTTAAAGTATGAATCAAAAATTTCAAAATAATAACTTTATTGATTGAACAATAGATAATTATTATATATTGTACTTTCTTTCATTTTATTTAATAATGCAAGTGTTTTTGCTGCATCATTACTTACTATCCTTGCTACCACATTCTCCTCATAAATTCTAATGTAATCAGACATTAAAAATATTATATAAGAAGTTACACTCCATAATTAAGATTTAAATAGTAAAATCAATAATATTTATCTGGTTTCTTCTAAAACATACTTAAAAACTCTTCATAATACCTCTTACCAAGTCTCATAATTCTTTCTTCTTTTTCTTTCACATAATTATCTATTAATTAACAAAATAATAGTTAAGATTAATTATTTATAATTAAGAAATAATAAGTTATGAAAGTTAATGGATATTTTATTTACATTAAAATTTCATACTAGACCTTAAAATTTTTCGCTAACAGTGCTCCCTGATTATCTCATACAATTAATTTTACTTGTAAGCTTTTTCCAAAAAAAAATTTTTTCTTTTAGTTCAAAAAAATAATAGTATACATTCATTTCTTTTTATTTATTGATTAATATTCATAATTGATTTTCTTTCTAAATATTGATAGTTTCTTAAAGAAAATTTTAATAAAAAAATTTAAATTTGATAAATTTGATAAAAATTCAAAAAAAACTATATTCTTAAATGGCTTCAAATATAAAAAAAAATCATATTTGTATTTGATATATCAAATTAATCAGTTTATTTTTCAAATTTGTCTTTATTGAATTAATCATCTTACTTTTAACAAAAAAAAGCTTAACTAAATCAACCTGATCATTCAATCTAAATTCTTATTGTTATAAATCCTTGTGATAAATACTATGAATCTAATTAAAATACCTGTAATATACCCATGACAAATACTATATAAATCTAATTAAAATACATGTAATACTCCTATAGGTACTGTTAGAATTAATTATGGTATATAAAGCTTATATCATAATACCGTAATGCCATAAATGTGCTGTAATGTCAATTTGCAAAATGTAAAAATTAAATATTTAAAAAAAATTAAACATCAATTGACATGAAAATTGGGCATTATTAATTTATAATTTAAAAGATTGTGAAATATTTGAATTTGCTAATTACTTATAGTTATACAAAATGCCATAATTATAATTATGGCATTTTGATGGTACCTATAGATATTTCCATAAGAAAAAAAATAAAAACATCATAACCTATATATATTTTCATCTTCTAGAACATCTATTCTTTCATTTCCTATTTAAGTTTTATTATATATATCATGATCAAGAGATAAATCAGAAGAATCATATAAAAAACTATAAAATTTAAATATTGGTAGGTCAGGAGAGTTGTACTGATAAATTGTGAATAGGTCAGAATTATTGTATGAAGAATCATAATAAGAATTGAATAACAACAGGTCAGAAGTATAAAGAAAATTTGTATTTGTATTTAGAATAATATTTTCCATTATAAGTGGGTTTGTTAATAATTTAAAGTTTTATATAGGTACTATAACTGATAAGAATCTTATTTTAGAAAATAATACCTTAGAGAAATAGAAAAGATATATGCTTATAGATAGTATAAAAATAAAATGTTCTTTAAAAACCTTTAGAAAACAACACGCTAGTGAGTGTAAATTTTTTTTCAAAATAGATGGCTTAGATGTAAATTATATCATTTATATAAACAATGCCAATTTTGTATTACAATCGTTATAAATATTATATTATTCATATATCTTAATTTTAATCAGATATTATCATTCTATTGACATCAAAAATTACAAAAAAATTTAAAATATAAAAATGAAACAGATAATATCACCTACTGAACATTATAAAATTAATCAGGTAATATTACCTGAATTATATTACTTTGGAATAAAATTATATAAAAATTATCAGGTTAAATCACTTAGATGAAAAATTGTTAAATTATCCTGAGTGCAAGTTAGTTATATTCTATAATTTATATATTTAATTATCTTTTTAATTTTATTTATTATTATTCACTTTCTTTTGTTTTTTATAATTAATATAATTTTTAATGCTAGTTATATTATTTGTTATAATAATTTCTTATAAAATAAATTTATTATTTAAAAATTGTTAAAAAAAATATATATTACTATACATCTATACAATATATTTTAATAAGCAAATATATTATATTATTATAATTATTGTATATTTTAAATTTTTATATAAAAAAAAAAAATGATTTTAAAACAACAATTAGCTATCTTATATTATTTATTATTAAAGTATAAAAATTTCATAATTAGCTTTATTTTTAAGATTCATGTTTTCTTTCCAATTGTCTTATTGTTGAAGGTTCAGCATGTGTTTCAGCAAGAGAAGTAGATAAATAAATTTCTTCTTCTTCAGGTAATCCACTTTCCAAATCCCTTAAATTTTCTCTTTGTTGATCAAGATTAATACTTTCACTACTGAGTGAAGATGGTGAATGAGGTTGTCTTGAAGTAGAAATGTTATTTGGAACATTACCAAATATACTATCCATCTCTTCTAATGAATGACACTTTGTTTCTGGATAAAATATATGTACAAATATTGCTATTATAATACTTAATATTCCAAAAATTATATATGTACTTTAAAGAAAAAGGAAATTTTTTAATAAAGATAAATTATTGAAATTAAAAAGAGATTATAAAAGAAATTCTTACCCCCATGTAATACTGTTTAAAAATGAAAAATAAATTAATAATAGAAAAATAATTTGTTTAGTATTAAATATTTAAAAATCTTACCTATCCAATAAAATTGGTACAACTTGTCCAAGAACGAAATTAAATAACCAATTAGAAGCAGTAGTTATGGACATTGCTTTACTTCGAATGCTAATCATATTTTTATAGTAACAGAATTAATTATAAAAATGAACACGTGCAAAAAAAAAAATTTAATTTAAGGCTTACCGTAATGGATAAATTTCAGCAGGATAAATCCATCCGGTCTAGGAATTATAATTTAAATTAGTATTTATATATAATATATAATACACATTATATTAAATATATTATTATTTTATATTACCGGACCCCAAGAATAAGCAAAACCAGCCACGAAAATATATATAAAAATAATAACAGCGAAAGAACTTGCTTTATTATCTAATTGTATGAAATTTTTTCCTAGTGAACTATCGAAATATTTTGTTCCATCTATTGCCAAAATACTTCCTATAACTAACATTGATGCTCCCATCAATATGCTTCCCGATATTCTTGGAGAAAAAAATTTGTCACTTTAATTGTAAAATAGATTTAGAGAAATTAATTTATGTAATTTATGGATAACTCATAACTTACAGAGTTGGTCTGCGTCCACAACGATCTATCCAAAGTATAGCAGGAATTATGGCTAGTATATTTACACCACCTATCAAAAAATAAATAAATATAGCGAATGAAAACGAGAGTCAAAGTCATATGATATGAAAATATGTAGTCACGTGTCTACCGTTAATTCCCGTAACAAGAAGTCCTGAAGAAGCTCCAATTCCAGCATTATTAAAGATTTGAGGAGCATAATACTATAAATAATCAATTTATAAAAGAAAAAAAAAATAAGCGTTCATAGATTTTATTTTATTTTATTTCATTTTTTTCAAAAAAAAAAAAAAAAAAAAAAAAAATATTTTACCATAACAGCATTAATACCAGTCGATTGTTGAAAAATCTGAATAAAGATTCCCAATAACATTCTTTTACGAATATTCTCGGGACCTTTTTTAATCAATTCAGAATAATTTTTTGAAGCAAATTCTCGTTCGAATCTCACATTATCTTTGATTTCCGTGTATTCTTTTCGTACAACCATCGAAGTTTTATTACCTCCAGCTCGTAATTTTGCCAATACTGTTATTGCTTCTTCGTCACGATCGGAATACACCAACCAACGTGGTGAAAATGGAAGGAAAAGCATTCCAAAAGCTTTAAATGAAGAAATACAAAAAAGTCCATTACAAAATACGAGTTAAAAAGTATTATTTTATAATGAATAAGAAATAAAAAAAAATTACCAAGAATTAATGCCGGAACATTTTGAATCCATAATGAAATTCTCCATTGTGCAGATGAACCAATTTTTTCTGTGGCATAATCGACCCAAAATGAAACGACAATCCTAAAAAAAAGGTGTGGAGGGGAGAAATTACAATAAAAATAATAAAAAATTGAAATCATTTAATGAATTATAAAAATGGATATTTACCCTATAGTAATTGACCATTGTTGAAAAGATATTAAACGACCACGAATTTCTTTTGGACTTATTTCAGATTGATACTTTATATTTATAAGCACGTACGTTATTATTTATATGATTAAGACATGTGTAAATCAATTGATTTTAGCACTTACCAAAGGTACGATCATGGAAAGAATACTAAAAATGAAGGGTACAAAAAAGATTATTTTATATATGTATATAAGTTTCTAATTTACGATTTTATAAGACTGACGCGTAATATATAAACTTACCCAATTGAAAGACCAGAAACAATTCTTCCAAAATACAATTGAATAAAAGTCGTGGTAGATGCTTGTAAAACACCACCAACAATAAACACAATAGATGCGGCAAGAATTGAAAATTTTCTACCAATTTTATCAGCAAAATATCCGGATATAAGTGCGCCTATATAAAACACGAAATCATTAGATATTCCTTTTCTTGGTTACTGCGCCTCATGGTTACTATACCAACAAAACATCCTGCTAAAAGTGAAGACACGATTGATCCTTCTTTTGCAGGTCCAGAAGGAAATTCTCTACGAAAATGAGACATAGTGAAAATTCCAGATATGACACCTATTGACGTAAGTTAAAAAAAAAAAA
>QKYT01000143.1:186329-206307 GCA_003550305.1 Glomus cerebriforme | reverse complement strand
AAAAAAAAATTAAGGAGAAGACAAATAAAAAAAAAACAAGTTATGTATTTGGTTTAACATATATATACTTATTTCCCGCAAGATTCCCCCAACAATAAAAAAAAAAATTTTTCATTTAACTAATATAAATCAAAATTAAAATCAAATATTCCCTGGGATCATTATTTATAATAAAAAGCTTAACACGCAATTCAAAATATTTCTGCGTGTTTCATTAATAATTAAACGACTTATTGGAGATTTTCCCGAAATTTTCGTTTTCTTCACGTGTATATACTTCCTCCCGTTAAAAAAAACATCGGCTACACGATATTTTTAATGAGAACTGGCCTTTAATTACCTGTACTTGTATTTAATTATACATGTGATCAAAAGATAAATAGATAAATCGAAAGATAAAAAATTTATTTCTAAATTGACTTGCCAAGATAGGTGTAGCATTTATGCCGTGATTTGATTATTATTATATAAAAAAATGTAAATGAAATTTCTCAAAGTAATCAAATCATCATCATCATCATTTCATTCTATTGAAAATATTTGAATTATAAAAAAAAATTTAAAACTCATACTGCGTAC
Organism: Glomus cerebriforme; assembly: GCA_003550305.1. NCBI lineage: Eukaryota > Fungi > Glomeromycota > Glomeromycetes > Glomerales > Glomeraceae > Glomus > Glomus cerebriforme. Next base: position 205,728 of record QKYT01000143.1, on the reverse strand, counting down.
ATTTTAAAATCTCACACGTGAAATCGATGACGTAATCATTATTTTTTCATTAAATGATCGTTGCTCCTGAAAGTTAAGTTAATTGCGCGTTGTTCTTTGAACAGTTTAATTTTTTCTTATATATATATATATTCTTATTATTTGTAAATAAAATAAAAATAAAAATAAATAAATATATGTATATCTGATATATATTTATTTATATAAAGGTTTTCGATGGATATTGTAATGAACGAAAGTGAAACACAAAGAACTTCTAATATTATTGGTCCAAGTTTTGGAATGAATCCTGGTGTGGTTAAAAACTTAATTTTCGTGGTTTTTTTTTTATTTCGTTAAATAACAATTCTTTAAATTTTTCTTAGTTCAAATCACTGAATGTACATATGAGTCTACGTTTTGGCCTCAAATTTCTGGTTTTGTTCGTCATGCATTGCAAGCTGATCTTCAAGTAGAACGACCATTACACACGTATTCACATGAAGAACTTTACAGGTTCATCTTGAAAAAATTTCTTATATTATAATCAATTTCTTCATTTAAATTAATTCTTTTATTTATTTGATTATTTTAGGAGTATATATTGGATGTGTTGGCAAGGATTCCATAAAAGACTTTTTTCAGATTTGACCTCAGTTATTAAAGAAACTTTACATTTACTTGGTAATCAAATTGATAATATTCAACAATCGGATATTTGGTTTCCTAGTTTTGCTAAGATATCAATCAATCATGCAAGAGCAACAGATATTCTAGGCAGCGTGTTTGCTTACTTGGTATGTTTAATATATAATTAATTATATTTTGTCTTTTATATATTATATTTAATACATCTTTTTCTCATTAGGATAAAACTTATATTCAATATACACTTCATAAAAATCTACGAGATTTGTTAATTTCTTATTTTCAAGAAATAATTATAGAGAAATCAGAAATGCGAATAATTTATGTTTTTGGTATGGTATTGGAGAATTCTAGCATGTTTGATTTAAATCTTGTCATAAATGTTATCAAATCATTATATAAGTTGAAACCTGGTAATGTGAAAAAAAAAAAAAAAAGAATTCTTTATCTAGCATTCATAAATTTGCATAATTATTTTAATTTTAATTTTGTTTCTAATAACTTTTTAGATAATATATATTTGAATCCAACTTTGTTTCAAAGTTCTATCAATGATGAAAAATTACCCTCTAATTTGCAGGATTTACGTGTACGACATACAACATTGGAAACTAAATATCAATTGGAAAAATTAAAAAGTGAAGGTTGGGAGCCAGGATTTTCTAAATTGAAAAGATCATTATCAACTGATGAAGATGTTGAGATGCAGCAAGGAGAAAAAGCTGCAAAACGCGTACAATATTAGGAACTAATAAATATTCTTCGTATAATGTAGTAAAAAGTTATATTAACAAACGGAAGTAATAATTGTAATGATAATTCATAAATTTACACATTCACATATTACTTTACTATTATGAATGTTTATGAATGTTAAGGTATTACAGTAATAAGATATTAAATATCAAATTTGCGACCAATCTCTCAAATTCATCGCAAAAAAAATTCATTAATAATAAAATTCGGACAAAGGTTTTGTTAATTTTTAAAAATTTTCATTAATTTTTTTGTCATTTAATTCTTTTTAATATTATTTTTCAAATATTTAAAATTTTGTTTTTTTTTTAAAAAAAAAAAAAAAATAAATTTTGCGGATGAGAGAGAAATCAAGAAAAAAAAGAAAGGAATTATAAGATATAAATTGGCCATAATTAAAAGAACAGATCTAAAGCCAAAGGTAGTTTTTTCTTTTCCCATTAAAGAAAATATTATATCCGCTAACTATAATAACAAGAAAAATTATCTAATATATATATATATATATATGTATATATGTAAATAGATGTTTCAAAGGTGAATATTGATGTTGTATGAATAATAATATGAGCACCAGATTGTATAATTAATTAATTAATATAAACAGGTACAACAACACCTTTTGATATATGTGTAAAACAGCACATTGAAATAATACAACCACTTATTGTATAATAATGCTGTAAATGGTGATTGATTAGGGTTTAATGCTTAATCTAGCAACTCAAGTATTTCACACACGATTAACTACGATGGAGCCATATGAAACAACTCGGACCAAGAGGAAAGATAACAAAGCAGCGCACAATACATATATCCTGTATAGATTGGCCTATGTTAAAAAGAAAAAATTAATTAATAGAATCATTTAATGGGAATAATTTTCCTTAAAAGACGAAAAGATATAAAATACTTACTCTGAATGCAGAAGGAGCAGCAGCAGTAATTTGTAAATTATTTGATAAGGGCCGTTGTATATCTGCTGGTTGATTATCACATTTGTCGAGGAATTTTATTAATTCCCTTTCAAATGCTTTTAAACATTTTACCTCTCGTTTCTTTCGACGGATCTCTTGATTTTTTTTATAAAGTTCACGTCGTACTTTTGTATTAAATAAAGATTTTTTTTTAAAAAACATCATTAATTAGATCATAATAAATGATAATGATAACAAACTTACATTCTCTAGTTTGAGCTTGAATTTCTTGACGTTTAAGTTTATACATAATAGCTTCTTTTTCCAAAGCTCTTATTTCGTCTCTTTCCTGAAGAGATCCCTATTTATATAAAAGAAAATGAAATATTAGTTTTAAATATACAAACTATAATACATTAAACTATATTACACTGAAAACTTTATATAGACGACGATTAACTTAATATCTAATCAGTTTTTAGCCTAGATGTTCGTTCACTTACTTTATGTTTTCGTTCTTGTATGGAAGCACGATGAGTCAGATTAAACCTAACTTTACGTTTATTCAGTAGGTTATTATTATTTAAGATGTTCTTTTTCTTTGGCTCAAAGTTTACATTACTTAAAAGGTCAAATAAAAAGTTATCTCGTATGCCAAAGTCATTTAAACCTCTAAAACCATTAACACCACCCTCTAAACCTCCGCAGCCACCACCCCCATAGCTATAATAACCCCCTTTAGTAGAAGTCAAACGATCATTAGTAGTCGAATGACCAAATACAAGAGGATGTGTTCTGTCTTGGCGAGGAGCCATTAGTAAATAATATACTATAATAGACAGAAAAAAAAAAAATGAGGAAAAAAAAAATTTTTTAAATAAAAAATTTTTTTTTTCTTTAACAATAATTAAAAGAATGCTTGAATCATATAATTGAATGATGATTATATTTATAAGTTCTTATAGAAAATCGTTTTACAGTAAGGTAGATGGGGATTTGTGGCGGGAAATTATTTATAATATGCGGTGGTTTTTATAATAAAGTTTAGTTTTTTTTTCGTGGGACTTTTGAGTTCCACGAAAAAAAAAAAAAGAAGAGGGGGTTTATTTTTATGTAAGGAAACGCGTTGGTTTGGACAGGTTGTATGAGTAAATTTATAAAAAAAAAATTTGCCCGACTTTTTTCATAATCATGTGATCACCATTGTTTTTTTTACAGTACAGATAGATGAGACGTTGATAAAACCACTATATAATTCGAAGTAAAATTTCCGCCAGATTACCTAATCGGTTTATTTTACATTTGTGGCTATCTCTTTATAGGTTAGAACAAATTTCATTATGAAATTTATTCTTTTCCGCGTAACGAGTTCTATGAGTAGATAAACAAATTACTAAAACACACAGCAAGTCTGCCACCATCACCTTTTTTTTTTTTCTCTCCTTTCCAAACAATAAAAATAATTCCAATTGTAATGTTTCGCAGGTCTGTGTTCTAACTTGTTGAAGGTTTATTTAATAAAATCGGACTAAATCAAAATTGGATTAAATGTCTAAGCAAATTGTGTAATGAAAGAGGTTCGGAGTATAGTGTAAAATTATACATATAAATAGTTTATATATATTAAGGATTCCCGAATATTTAAGTAATTCAATAAAATAAATATATAAATATATATATTTCTTTTAAAAGATAGAAAAACATTAAAGATTACGATATTTGGTATATTTGTACGGTAAAAAAAAAAAAAAAAATGAAAAAAAAATTTCATAGGGTGATTTTGATTGATTGTACCATATTTGCAATGGACAAAGAAAAAAAAAAAATTTAAAGTTAGATTTATTGATCTGTTGATTCTGTTAATTTTTTGTGTAAGAGAAATTTTTTTTTTCTCAACTTGTTAGCAGATGGTTGATATCTAATTGTAGGAGATGTTGTAATTGTCGTGTAATAATTATAAATATTCGTGATACCTGTACATAATACGTACGGAAGAAATGACCGCTCGTGTTTCGTAGTTCGATACATTCTTTTTAGAACTTTTTAGAGTGTCATTGTTTTTTCATTTTAAAAATATTATTATAAGCTTTTTTAATACTAACAAATTAGGTGTTCACAAGAGATACCAAGAAATAATCATGAAACGAATACATTTCACAATTACTGCGGTAAAAAAAAATAAAGTTTAGCCGATTTTTAGATTAATGTAAAGTGTTAATCTTTGTTCTTTCTTTTAGTATTTATTTGTGCTTATTAAAAGTATAGGTCGATGCAGTACTGCGGTGATTGTTTCAGTTGTCACATGATTCAAGACATGTTCATTGTATAATCGCTTGCTCAAATCAAGCCGGGCAAAAACTAGGAAAGTTCGACCTTTTTCAAATTAAATATTGTATATGCTTATAAAGAATCAATAAACATTTTGTGTTTAAATTCCATTACACTAAGTCACATAATTTTTGCATGATCGAAATTGCACTTCGTTGATATTCTCCTCCAAATAAATAGTAATGGTTCAAATAATGATACAATTGGTACAGTTCTAATTATATAATTTCATACAGATTATTAGAAGAATCGAGCATGTCATAAAATAAAGTTATTCATAAATCGTACCTTGTCGTTGTTCAAAGTAAGGTTCTTGACGCGGATGATGTTTATGATACTCCCGGAAAAAATCTTTATATAAACGAAAACAATGATAAAAATTAATAATAATTTCTTGTAGATAAAAAAAAAAAAAAAAAAAAAATGATTAAAAATACCACTTCCGGGACTTCCAAACATAGTCAGAATACCAAGCTCATATTCATTATGACCATAACAAGAAGAAGGATCATAAACAACTGGTTCATTTACATCTAAATTAACACCCCAATTTCCACTCCACAAATCTCCATGAATTAATACAGGTTTTATTTCAATATCTTTCATTATATGATCAATAACTTTATCTATAACTATTTCGCCAAGTCGTCGTAATTCGCTGTCTCGGGGGTTATTTTGTAAACATTTTTCCAGTATAGGTCTTAATCTTCGTTCTTTATAAAATGTTGGCCAATTATCTTCCCATGTATTATCTTGTTCTGTAGTACCACACATTGTCGTAACTGAAAATCCAAAATTTCCATTTGGAGATTGTGAAGAATGCATTTCGGCTAATTTTCTACCAAATAATCTTTGTATTGACACTGAATGCGAAGTTGAAAGACGCATATATGTTGTCACAAGAAATGCACCTCCGTTAGGTAATTTTCCAAAACATAATGGTTTTGGCGTAAACCCTGGAACCGCCTCATGTATCGCATTCAATGACTCTGCTTCACCTAAAATAAAAAATCATATCAATAATTATTATACATAAACGTGTAAAACTTACTTCCCTTACCTTTAAACATTATATGAGAATTTGGACTACTATTTGTCTTTACGAACACATCACCCATGTCTGTGGATAACTTAAATGCATCATTAAGACAACCTCCTGACAATGCTGATTTATTCAAAACTTTTGTGCAAATTCCATTATTTTGAAGGCTCTCTAAAATAGCCTGTGTAATTTTACTCATGTTGGTTAATTAGATGTAACCATCAAACCTTTGAGTAAGAATAAAGCTTTAATGCTCTTAATTATACTTTAATCAACGTAACTATATGGTTAATTTACATAATTGGAAGCAAAAGATAAGAGTGAAGAGTTAGTTTCTGTTTTTAGATTATCTTAGATCACAGGTTGTAACAGGCAAGTTTTACTAAACATAAATAGTCATTGGTCACGTGAATAGTGCAATAAAATTATTAAGTCATGTGTAGGAGCATTCGTTAAATAGATTTTCCATGTGTTCATGTGTTCTTGTGATCGCCCCGTTTATTTAAAAGCGGACGTATTCCCTTTCTTTGTGAATTTATGACCGTTACTAATTTTCTGTCGTGCGAATCATTAGTGCAATTAACAAATTCAAAAAAGCTGAACGAAATTTACGACCCATATTATAATATAATTAATTATATTTAAAAGATTTCCTTTTTCCGTTTTTTCCGACTCTTGTTTATTCACATTCAATTCTCCCGCAGCAAAAAAATTAGTTTATATGCACATCGAACCTTTTTATGGTTTCAATTTCTATTGCATCATATTAAAAATTCTTTCTCATTCGTTATTAGTATTTATTATTATTTATATAATCGCTGCTTTTACTTTTTTTAATTATATTCCATTAGTCTCCCTTTATACTGTTAAATAAGTAAGAAGTCTCTTTTTTTTCATTTGGTTTTCAAATGATATTCTAAGAACTTTACATAAGTAGGCAACAATATAATTGTTGTTCTATTCTCATGCTTTCCTTTAATAGTAATCATTTCAATTTTTATTTAATAAAACTGTTATGCTGCATATAAACACTTTATTAACAAAATTTTTTTATTCGCAATTTTTATAATTACTTTTTTTTTTTATTTTGTTGCAGGCCGTACTATTTATTACCCAATTTTCACGTACCTACTCTTTTCTACTCAAATAAATACAAGACTCTTCGGGTTTATACTTTCCTTTCCTCTTATAACGATACGAAATCCTTTGTTCCTTTTTTTTATTTAAAGAAAGCTGTTTCAGAAAGATTCTACACAAAATGCTCGACTTTTCATTAATCGCCAATAATCCCTTTTACCTTGCTACATTAGTGTTATCCTTGGTAAATTGGTGTTTAAATTCTTTATTTTATGTTAACCCTATTTTTAAAAACGTCTTTATTTAATTAATTATTTTATTATATTTTAGATTGGTTGGATCATTACATTTGCTGGTTCTGCCGCAGCTAGAATATCAGGTGTCCCATGGTTCCTTATAATTTTTGAATTATTCATCATATTGGGTATTGCTGTCGCTATTGCAACAGACTCCGTCAAGTATTATCGCTTTGTTGTATCCTTTTACGAAACACAAAACAATGTTCTACATTTCTTGTCGACAATTATCTTAACTATTTTATTGTAATTTTATAGATTTTAACCTTTTTAGGTACTAGTCTTGTCTTCATAATTATTGCGGATGCAGTTACAATTTCTATAGTTAATGGTGGCAATGCAATACTTGGTACGGATGATTCCAGAAATCAACCAATTCAAGCAATTGCTGCTGGTTCAATTTTCCTTTCTATTGTGACGGTATTAATTTATAAATATTTTGAGATAGATAGATATATATATTTTTTATACTAATTAATTTCCTTAATTAAAATAGTTTGTGTGGATATTCAGTTTTGGATCCGAGGAAGGATCCATTATAGTAAACAACATAAATTCATTAGCTATAAACAAAGTTGACGGAAATCATCCTCGTGGTTTTCCACCCTCTGGACCAATTGCAATGATGCCAACTTCGATACAGGAATCACAACAACAAGTAAACAATACTGTTGCTGTTTCTCCAAATGCTGATTATGCTTACAAAGCAAAGGCTTTATATGATTGTAAGTCCATTTATTGACATTATTGTTTTGGGTTAAAAAAATTATAAAAGAAGCCAACATAGGTTGAAGAATTATAAATAGGTAGAAAAATATGAGAGAATGTTTATTGAACATTCTTAATTGTTTCTTTATTAATAGACGCAGCAAATCCGGATGATCAAAATGAGCTTTCGTTTACCAAGGGAGAAATACTTGATATTGTTGATAATAAAGGCAAATGGTGGCAAGCAAAAAAAGCTGATGGTTCAATCGGTATAGCACCAAGCAATTACGTAAGTACAAAATATATAAATATATATATTTTTTCGAAAGTATTAACTTACTTTTATATTCTTTCATGTAGTTGCAAATCATTTAAAATATTTAATAAGCAAAGAAAATTCGTGCAGAATTTTTTAAAAAAAAGTGAAATCCGTAATTCTATTCGGATCTTGTATTAATTATCTCCCAAATTGTTTTCATTTACATGCACAAAAAAAAATGAATTTGTCAAAATTACATATCATCAGTTAGTTACAATGCTAAAAATTTGCATCTTTCATAATCATTTATTATTTTTTTATTATAAAGTATATATAACGATCATTAGTATTAATTTTCTATAAATAACTTTTTTTTTTTTACCTCAATAAAAATGACAAATTGACTTTTTCAGAGGTTTGATTTTGATTGAATAGATAAAAAAAAAAAATTTTTTTTTTAATTTTTTTATTAAAAGGTAGTTAATTTAGTTTAAAACCAATGATTTTATATTTTAGTAGTAAATTAAAATAATTTTATATGATTTTATAAAGTTATTTACAGGTTAAAATTACTTATATATAAATTTTTATAAGTATTACTTTGTTTTTTAAGTACAAATTTTTTTTTGTAATTTTTATATTTAATTTAATTTTTTTTATAATAATAATTTACTTATAAATTAAATACTTTTAAAATATCATTTAGGTTTAGCTTTAAAATTATTTTAGATTACTACTATAGTTAACATTTTTTTAAATTATAATTCTTATTTTTTATAAATTAAAATTATGAAAAAAATTGTATCAATATTAATATAAATTAATTATAAATTCTATATTGGATGAAATTCTACACAAGTTAAAAATAATAAAGTTAAAAAGAATATTATTAGTTAAAAAATATTATTTTTATTGATTTTATGTTTTTATAAGTAATAGCATTAGCAAATAATTTATAAATATGTATTAATTTTTGGTCTTTAGTAAATTATTTTTTATATAAAAGTTGGCAAATTAAAGTAATTAGATTATTATAAAACAAACCAAAGATGAATTAGAAGTTAAATTTATTTAATACAAAAAATTTTGTTTTATAACATTATTAATGTCCATAGCATTTTATTATTCTATTTTATATATATGTATATATATTATAAAATCTGTATAATACAGTATTATGTTAGATTAAAACCAAATCAAGCAATAAGTGCTTTTATTTTACGAAGTATCATTTGTATATATTCATTCCGAGTTTTATGTTTTACAGTCTGTATACGGGAAATACAATATGGGAAATACAATATTATAAATAAATAATTTGCGCATTGATAAAGTATTTAATATAAACTTGAACTTACCGTATGCTTCTCCAGAGATTCCAGTTTCTCTAATATATCTGTCAAGACCAATTTTGCATCTTTTTGTAAAGTTGTTTTATCAACATGTCCAAACGATGTTGTGGAGATTCCTTGAGGAAATCTTGTAATCATAAAATGGTCAAGATGCCGCCATATTAAAAGTAAGGAGATCTCAGCGTCATCTTCAAAGTGGTAGAAAGTTAGAAGTCGGTCGTTAAAATATTATAAATTTCCCATAGACGAAAGTGCTGTTAAAATCCTTACATGAATGTTGTGTAATACATTTTGACGTTTTATTAAGTTGTTCTTGTAAAGTGCGCAATGCTAAACTCTTTCGTTGTGAATCATTCAAGTCGTCGATGTCTTCATTACGAAACCCAGAGAGAATCTAGAACGGTTAAAGGAGTTGAAATATTTTAATTTAATAAAATAAAGTAATAAATAAAAGTTTGTAATGCAATTTGAAAATTACCTCTTCAATGTTATCGCCTTTTTCAAGTTTGGAAGATATTCTTCCGAAATTTTGCATATGATGATTTAAAATATCTATAGAAGTGCGAACGTAATTTATACAGATTGAAAGTTCCGGTTCCTCTATTAAGGATCACAAATAAATTAGAATTAGATCATATCAATCTTACATTTTATAATAATAAAAGAAACCTTACTAAAATCGCCACGGTAATCACTATCAGGTCTTTTGGCATAATCAAGGTTCGCTGTAAAAACCGGTCTAAAGTCTAATTAATATTTAGACAAATCAAAAATAAGGATTTGATATAATTGCAGAACTAAAATAAATTGACAATTAATTCAATATTTTTTTTTTTTTTTTTTTTTTACCTTGAACACCTTTTGTGCTCGCAGTCATTATTTGGCACCACCCCAAAAAATTTCTATTAATATTTTCAATTTGTTCTTGCGCGTCTTAATAATAAAATTAATGCATATTAATATTTATAAATTATTATCTAAAAAGATTCTCTTATAACTAATTACATTTTATATCAGTGTCTTTTCCTGTGGTCATCGTCACTAAACTTTTCCGTACTGGAAAAAATCGTATAATTAATTCTTTTAAAATTTCTTGGAATGTCCTTTGATGTGTCTCTCGACGCTAATAATAGCAAATTTTCAGCATTAATAATAAACACAAGGGATATAAAATTTACAATATTAGAAATATACTTACTACTTTATCAATAGCTTCTAACTTAACTCCCAAGAAATAAAATATACGAGACATTTCATGAACAACTCCAATACTCAACATAGCATTATCTTTGATCTCTCCATTAGGTGAAGCTAATAAATCAACTGGGGAAATATCGGTCAATATTTCTAACATCAAACCCTGATGCCTACTTATGAATTTCGATGCCTAAACATAAAAATAAGATTAAATCATTGAAATATCCGTAATTACGAATTAAATAATCTTACTTTTATTAATGCAGGACCACTTTCGTGTCCAATACTCGTAAGGATACAAGCAATCAGACGTAATATAATGATTAAAAGTTCATGATACCGTTTAAACTCTGGGTTATCATCGGAATCTGGAAAATACACCGAAGGATGTTTAATGAGATCAATTATTATTTCTTATTAAAAATATTTATTCAATTTTAAACTTACCTTGCGCTGTTCTATTAAACTTTGGTCGTTCATCTAGAAATGTTAATTCATCCAAGTATTCAAAAACTCCAGAATCCATCAATTTAAGAGCACATTCGCGACGTTGTGCTATACGAATCAATAATATCACTCTAGATTCGAATACATATTTTGCTTGCAAAGCAGATTGTTCTAATAAAAAAAATAATATATTTTTTAGTATTATTTACTATAATTTTAAGATGGATGATTAATTTTAACGCTTACCAGGCCTTGGTTTTATTGCTTTTAACAATAGTTCATTTTGACTCTTTAAACTCTTTACCAAAGAACTTAGAAAATGTGACCGTACAATAAAATCAATGATGAAATTATTCTTTTCACGTTTTCCCAAACTGCATAAAGCGGTTAGAATATTCAAGGCACAGAGTTTTCCTTCTACAGGACCTTCAGAAGCATCTAAGCGTATAATGTCAAGTAAACGATCACCACAACTATGAAGTACTGCAAGATTGCCACCATCAAGTGCAGATCTAGCACCACCTATCATTCGTGCAAATTCATGTTGAGGTCTCGATCCAATCGTAAAATCTGGATCAGAGTCAATATAATGCAAGTAATTAAACATTGTACAATATATGTGGTTGCGCACTTCCGGCGGAAATCCTGGTCCAATGAGACAATCAAGAATCAGTTTGAATATTGAATAAAGTCGTTCAGAAGGAACTCTTAATTGAGCAATATTTGAGAGGTTTGCCAGATGTAAAACCGATTGCCGCTTGCGATCTAAACGTAGTGCAGTTATTATGGCAAGAACAGCTTTACTAAGAACTCCCGCAATAACATCATTTTCATTTTTCATTATCGTTAACAATCCCATCAGAATATCGTGAAAAGTAGATTCTCGAACCTCAAATCGCAAAAGATTATAGTGTTTAATAACAGTCATTTCAATAACCTCTCTCCAAGCTTTAAAACATTCGTTCCTTGTATGAACAAATTCACGATTACGATTATGGAAAAAACAAAATTTTATAATTTGTTTCATTTCATTTCGTAAATCTTTATCATCGAATGCAACTCCTCGCTTATGGAAATGTTTATATAATTGATATAATTCGGAGAAGACATCTTGCAAGCGATATACTTCAATTCCTCTATCATTACGGTATAACCACGTTTCAATATTAACCTTCTCAAAATAATGTTGTTGGGGTAATTGCATTTGCCATGAATCATCCCAATGAAATTCCAGCATATTTAATATATCAAGGATTTTCATAGTTGAAGGACCATTAAAATCTAAATCCATTGAATTTCTATCTTTCGATTTGATTACCTCAAATCCATAAATTAAGGCCAATAAATTTTGAATACCACTACGAGTTTGAACTTTACGCAATTCCAATGAAACCATTTTCATCAACCAAGCTCGTTCATCAAGGTTAGCACAAAGACTAACCCAATCAATTTCAATTGCATGATTATCCAATTGTGTCATAATTCCTTGATCCCACTTTGGTTCTAAATCCGGTTGAACAATATATAAAGGCATTATCCTAAATTGATTTGAAATAAATTTTTGACTTCGCAAAAATAACATTGTAGCATCTGAAGTATTATTATCAACACAAAGTTTATAGAGAATTTGATAACAGCGTGCTACAAGTGAAGGATAATTCAAAAGTTGTTTATTAATCTTGCTACTTTGTTCAGTAAACTTATTAATAGGATGACCAAGAATTTCCATTATTTTATGCAAACAAGATTCTCTATAGTCATCAGCAACATATTTTATCACTGGAACTTGTAATGATCCACGAATATCATAACCCAAAAGAAAATGAGAAATGGTAGGTTGTATTCTACCAGGTCTAAGATTTTCCAATATTAGATCTAATATAGCACAACTAACTGTGGAAAGTGAAATATTTTCTTCTTTCGATAATGATTCTGCGCTAAATTCTTCCTCGTCAGATTTTGACAAATATTTAAGGCACAGTTGAACAAGTTCAAAATTTCTTTGGTCGACACTAAAATCCCAATAATCATCACCCCTTAGTTCTAATCGTTTGACAAAATTATTGAGAATCTCATTCGCAAATGGACTAGTCTCCAATATACTAGATAATCTATTAACTCTACTGACTCCAAGATTATCTTTGGAATTAAATATTGTAGATTTAGCAAGACAAGCAAGTATTTTGACTGCATAAAAGCAGATATCAGCATTTTCACTATCAAGTAATAATGCAATCGCTACAATAATTTCTTTTTTTGAAAGAAAAGCATGTTCAAGGTATCCTGGTGTATTGCCATTAACAAGTGGAACTAAGGTTTTCAAAAATCTATCTTGTTTTTCTAGTGCAATCCATAAAATCTTTAAACAGCGTATAAGAGGTTCAATAATATCAGAAGAGGATTCGTACTTATCAACCAATATATTCTTTCCAGTAGATATAATTTCTAAAATAACTTCCATAAGTCGAGAATTAGTCAAAAGCCTTTTCATAATATTATATCCAGGGTGATTTCTTAAATATTCTATTTCATCATTATTGAAAACAAGATCTTCCTCTTTATTCATTCTCTTTTGCATTTGTATTTGTTTTGTTGATTTTGCAAAATAATGGTTTTTTTCAAATAATGGTCCGGTTAAATCAAAAGAAATCAAGCATTTTTCAATAATTTCTAAGGAGTTTGCTATTATTTCCCATTTTTGAGAATTAAAAATATATTCTCGTGTTGGTGCTTTTACAAAAATATCGTCAACTATAAAACTGACATAAGGTGTGATTCCGGGTATTCGATAATCAGATCCTAATTGTTCATGTATGGTAGGTGAACGAACTGGAAATCCACATCGTAAAGCAGTATGTTGTTCAGGAACATAAATCAAGGTACTAATAAGTTTAATAAATGCCAATGTTTGAAAGAAAATTTTTTTAGAAGATTCTATCTCCTCTATCTCTTTCCTGATGGCTGACATATCGTGTGACTGAACATTTGATGGCTCTGACGTAGAGATTGTTCCTATTTTAAGATTTTTTGGTACAGTTGGAACAATTTGTTCTTCCTCAAGTATTGTCCAAACTCTTTCAGTTAATTCCATATATGAATCATCATCTGGAACACAGAAAGCAGCGATAGAATAATAAAGTTCAGCCTTTAATTCAGTTGGTATATGTTGTGATACTAAACTAAAAAGAAGCTTTAAGATATTACGCTTAATAAAATCGAGTCGTGCCTGAACACGGTATTTAACGACTTGTCTGAAAACTCGTAAGAAAGAGATCAAAAGTTGTACTTCTTCTTTAGGAATTTCCACCATTTCATCAACCATATCAATATTATAACTATCCATAGCACTAAATAAAGTTTGCCAAGAACACCATCCTCCGCTTGTTGAAGCACGTGAAAGAAAGTCAAATGCATATGTACTACATTCTTTACCAGTTGCAAGTGAACTTAACATTTCCAAATAAGCACACATCATTCCTGTTTCTTGAAAACTTGCTCCCCAATTAATCAATGATTTTGTTTCTACCCAACATTTTAGACCTTCATCAGGAAGATTACGAAATAAAGTCGCGATCAAGATAAAAAAGGCCTCTATATCATGACGTAATACTGAGGCCTTTTTCGGTTTCGAGTTAGGAGTGGAAGGAAATCTACTCGTGCTAGGGGTTGCAGGTTCTGTTGTAGCTGATTGAATTGCATCTTCCTCTTGTCGTCTAATCTTTTGAAGATAACTCATGTTCTTACTAACTAATTTAAAAACAAAATGCTCAAGCTGTTTACGAAGATTATTTTGAAAGTCCCTTTCAAGCTCACGAATAGTTTTTGGTGTTTTTCCTGGAGGTATAAGTATAAGGCCACAGAAAGACATTTCACCGTTGTTTGTTTTATGCCAAACATTTTCAACATTTGGGAGATTCTCTATATAAATAGATTCCGTTTCAGTTTTCTGAAACGAAAGAAGATAATGAGTTATAAATTGAAAAGCATCATTAACTACAGCTCTATGAAACATTTCTGCCAAATGCTCTGATTTAACATCCAAATTTATTTCTAAACCAGAATTTTTTTTTATCGCATCTCCTATAAATATACTCCATTCTATTAAAACAGCAGCTTTAGCAGCATTAACTTTCCATGTGTCTCGATTAATAATATTTGTAAAATTGTTGATAAAATCTGTATCTTTCATTAACTCTTCAAACTTCTCTTTCGCGGTCAAATCGTTGAGGAAATGATCCGATGAAGTATTAATAATTGCCAATAGTGCAGCGATTAAATAAGGATAGACATTATCTTTAAGATCAAGATTTTCAAGCATTTTACATAGATACAAAATTTCTTGAGGTGAAAAAAGATAAGTAAAAGCCATCTTCCATATAATATATGCGAGATATTTTCGATGTGTAGTAATTGAGGCCATTCTTTGTAAAATGACTTTTTCATCAACTGATGGTAGAATAGCACCTTCATTTAAATAAAGGAATTGCTCTGAAGTTACAACTGAACTTCTATTGTTAATGAGTTGTTGATATCGTCCTTCCAACTCTAACATACGAGATCTCAAAGTTTCAATAGTTTTCATTAGTTTAATACCATATAGAAGACCTCGATTTAAATTTTCATATGACTTGAACAAACCATTAATAAATGTTTTTAATGCATCTCTGACTTTTTCTTTAACATCTATGTCATAAGCTTTACCGAAAATAGTCAACAAACTTAACAACATGTAAGTTTTTTCGTCATAATAAAGAGCAATTGCTGTTTCAGCGATTGGTTTATTATATCTTGACTTTAGTTCCTTTGCATGTTGATGTATTGTAGCTGCAAAATCTTCACTGATATTGAGACTATGTGCAATATCAATAATTTCATAGATTTCTGTACGTGAAAACCTATACGGTTTGCCTTTTATAAATACCGGCTCGCCTAATATATTATTAATCGTTTTGAATGTAAAGGATTATTTAATGATAATACAATCAATTTATAAAAACAAAGTTCAGATATTTGACAAAAATTCGGATATCCTGAATTTATTCCTCAATGTATATTTTTTGTTTTCCCTTAAAATATAAAAAACTAACCTTGCTTAATAGCATATTCTTTTTCTAAGTCTGGTTTTGGTTCGTCAAATAATAAAAGAAACCATGGTTTATATTCAATTAAACGAGGATTAAGCTCCAATAAGACATTATCGGTAGCGAAGTTTATTGCTTGTTGGATTTTATTATAAAGGATTTTGAAACTATCCGGAGACCACTCTGTATAATCAAGCATAGTTTTCGTAAAATAAAAAAAAGTTTAGGTGATTATAAAACCGATCGTTAGTTTGCTAAATGTAAAAATATAAAGATATAGAACCATCAGCTCAATTATTAGATAAATATCATTTACGTCATTCGCAATCTTTGCAGATAAAAACATAATCGTGTCTGACATATTTTGCAGATCAATGATCTACATATAAAAAGACTAATTATCACACCCGTTATTCGGAAAAATTTAGTCGCGTATAGGGAGACACTAGGAATATGCAAATTGTTGTATCATAGAATACATAATATTTTTTTTATTTAAATAACAATTATTTTTACAAAAATTGCTGTCATTTTTTCAATTTTTCTGTTAATTCAGGAACAGCAGTGAATAAATCCGCAACGAGTCCATAATCTGAAATCTGTAATTTAAATCATATATATTATTTAAAAATGAATATAACAAGGAAAGTTGATAGTTATTTAAGAACGCTTAATACCTGAAAAATTGGTGCATCTGGATCGCTATTAATTGCTGCTATCACTTTACTATCTTTCATTCCAGCTATGTGTTGTATTGCTCCGCTAATACCTACCGCCAAGTAAATTTCTACATAACAAAATATGTTACTTAAATATATGACGTTTCATTACAAATATTTAGAAATACAGTAAACGTACCTGGTGCGACAACTTTCCCTGTTTGTCCAATTTGTATAGCATTATCACAATATCCTGAATCCACGGCAGCTCTTGAACCTCCAACTAATAAATTTTAAAATTTTAACGTTAAAAAGAATTGTATATCATCAAGATAATATGTATATATATCTATTCATTTACCAGCGGCTCCAATTGTATCAGCAAGTTTAAAGATTAACTTATCGAAATTCTCTCTACTTTTCAAAGCTCTACCACCTGATACAATTTTTGCTGCTGTACCAAGTTCTGGTCGATCACTTTTTTGAAGTTCTTCACTAACCCATTCGGTCAAAGCGGGTTTCTCGGACTCAGGCGCAGCCTCAGATGAAGCTCCTGTCTCACCTGCAGGAGCAGGGGGAAATGCTGTACCTCTAATAGTTAGAACTTTAATAGGGTCTTTTGATTTTACTTTGGCGATAGCGTTTCCTAAATCGCAAAAAAATATATTAAAAAAGCTCATTTATCCAATCTTAGCACGACGTGTTTAGTTAAGAAGCAAACCTGCATAAATTGGCCTCACAAAAGTGTCCGGAGATTCGATATCAATAACATCTGAAACTTGAGCAACATCTAATAACGCTGCGACACGAGGCATAATATTTTTGCCAAATGCTGAATGAGAGGCAACCAAATGGGTAAACTTTAATTGCTTCTGTGTAGAAGCTAACAAAGGAGCATAAACTTCTGCAAGTCCATGTTCATAAACTTTATCTTTTGCTATGAGAACTTTGGAAACACCTTTAATTTTGGAAACCTCTGAAGCTACATGCTCGGGATCTTCACCAGCAACAAGAGCAGTCACATTATCACTAAGTTTTGAGGCGGCTGTGAGCGCATTGAGTGTAGAAGAAGATATAGCTTTATCTTTATGTTCGACTAGAAGTAATGTTGAAACGTCTTGAGCAGTTGCATAACCACGAAGGACAAGATTAGGCCGAACCTATTAAACTAACATATTTAAAAAAATTTTCAACTCGAGGCTATTGCAGTCATATATTTAATTAATTACCGCGAGTAAGGTTCC
Organism: Glomus cerebriforme; assembly: GCA_003550305.1. NCBI lineage: Eukaryota > Fungi > Glomeromycota > Glomeromycetes > Glomerales > Glomeraceae > Glomus > Glomus cerebriforme. Next base: position 187,738 of record QKYT01000143.1, on the reverse strand, counting down.
CTTGCTAGTGATTTGAGTAGATATTCTTCGCAGGGAAAACATTAGAACTAGGAGTCCCGATGCAAAAATTAGATGCGCGCAAACAAAAATCCATTACACGTGATCATGTATTTTTTTTTTAAAAAATATTTTAAGTTCCCAGGCAAATAAATCCGGCTACCATTTTTTTTCTGTGGCGACGCTAAGTTGTCCAAGCCAATCGTAGCTAATTGTTACTGATAATTATCACACTTAAAGAATCCTTAATTCGCACATAGTATGTAAGTTGTAAGTTTAATTTTTACATATGTATTTGCTGCACAACGCAATTACGCGTAATTTTGGGATAGGCTATTTATTCGATTTATAATAAAAATCTTCATTAATTACTAATTTGCATATGATCAATAGAAATTTGGTTATTGATTAAAGTCTTTAATTTTCTTTATAAATAAGTCCATTAATTTTACAAATTTATATAAAATCCAGAAAATATTACAAAATTTACAAATATAAATCTATTAATTTCTAATAAAATCACTTGAAATTTAATCAAAAATACTATAAGATTAGATATTAATATTATAAAATTTAAAATTTTAAGTAAAATCTCTAATAAATATTACTAATTGGCTAAATTTTAGCAATATTTTTTAATAAATTTGCACTGCTTACCTGCTTTTTTTTATAAAAATATTAGCTAGAAATCTTAAAATTTTTATTTGAATATACTTTTGTTTTAATAACTTCAAAATAGTAAAAATTATATAAATTATATACTATGTCATCCTATATTCTAAATATATATAATATACAGTAGTTCACAAAAGAAATGCATCATCTGAAAAGAATACAAAAATATGAAGTAAAAATAGAATATTAGAACTATTTAAACATATGAATTTATTATAATTTGATTGATCAATTTTTGAATTATATAATAGTATATTATAAAATCCTGATATACAGTATTACTAAAATTCTGGACATTTATAAAATAACTCATAATTTGACTTTATTATTAAAGTTTCAGCAAATAATTAGGTCAAATTTAAAAAGTTTATAATTATTTTTTGCAGTTTTCTTACCACTCAGAAGTCTAATTTGATAAATATTTTTTTTAATTTGTAATTTTAATAAACCTCCATAAAATAAAAAAAAAGTTCATTCAAATTGAATCATTAGTTAATGAATAAATCACAAAAAACTGTTTTAGTAAAAAATATCAATTTTAATGTAAATCAATTATAAGCTATATATATATATATTTTTTTTTTGTAAAAATAAGACGAATATAATATTTTATTTATTGTTAATTAATAATATTTAACAACAATCTAATACTAATTCAAACTCTTTCCGCTATTTTTTTGTCCACAAAATTTAGCGACGACTAAACACACTTTTATTAATAATTTTATTACTAACTA